>JADANK010000858.1:0-13064 GCA_021292215.1 Lophura nycthemera
GGGTCTTAATTAGGGGGGGTCTAGGGGATTTATGGGGGGGGGTTAATTACGGGGGGGGTCTTATTAAAGGGGGGTCCAGAGGGATAATTATGGGGGGGGGGTTAATTATGGGGGGGGGTCTTAATTATGGGGGGGGGTCCGAAGGGATAATTTATGGGGGGGGGGTTAATTAGGGGGGGGGTCAATTTGGGGGGGTCCTAAGGGGGATTTGGGGGGGGGGGGTGGCTAATTATGGGGGGGGGCGTTTAATTATGGGGGAGTCTTAATTATGGGGGGGTCCTAAGGTGGATTTGGGGGGGTGGCTAATTAAGGGGGGGTCATTTAATTACGGGGGAGGTCTTAATTGTGGCGGATCCTATTGGAGCACTGGGGGGGGGGTAATTATGGGGGGGAGTCTTAATTATTGGGGGGCGAGAGTGGGCGTGGCTTATGGAAGGGGGCGGGGCTTGTATTAGCCAATAAGATGACGTGTGGGCGTGGCCTCGAGGGAGCGGTTTGGGGGCGGGGGGCGTGGCTACGGGAATGGGCGTGGCCAGGAGGCACAGTTAGCCAATAGATGGGTGAGCTACGTCTGTGGGCGTGGCCGGGGGCGTGGCTTCTGCGGAGTGGGCGTGGCTTCGGTAAAACGTGCGGGGCGGGGTTTAAGGGGGGTGGTTTATGAATGGCGCTTGGGTTGGCCAATAGAAAGGCAGGCAGGCAGTGGGCGTGGCTGGAGGCCTTCGCTTTGTGGGCGTGGCTACTGAAGGGCGATTCTGCGTGGGGTGTGGACGGGGGCGTGGCTTCGTGGGCTGGGCGTGGTCAGGGAAGGCGTGAGCCAATAGGAGGGCCAGAGTGTGGTGGGAGTGATGTGGGGCGTGGCTTCGTGGAGTGGGCGTGGCCAGGAGATGTAGATGAGCCAATAGGGGGGCCAGACCGCAATGGGAGTGATGGGGGGGTGGTTAGGTGAGCCAATGGGAGGGGGAGCACTGCAGTGGGCGGGACATGGGGGCGTGGCTTCGTGCGATGGGCGTGGCCATGGGAGGGCGTGAGCCAATAGGAGAGCCAGACCGCGGTGGGCGTGACGCGGGGCGCGGCTTCTAGGTGTGGGCGTGGCCAGGGGTGCGATGAGCCAATAGGAGGGCGTCTCTCCTCGGTGGGCGTGACTCGGGGCGTGGCTTCTTTGGGTAGACGTGGCCACGGGTGGGATGAGCCAATAAGAGAGCCAGACTGCGGTGGGCGGGACGCGGGGCGTGGCTTCTTTGGGTAGGCGTGGCGTGGATAGGGGTGAGCCAATAGGGGGGCGTCACTCCTCGGTGGGCGGGACGCGGGGCGTGGCTTCTTGGGGTAGGCGTGGCCAGGAGTGGGTTGAGCCAATAGGGGAACGAGTCCGCGGTGGGCGGGACGCGGGGCGTGGCTTCGTGCGATGGGCGTGGCCAGGGTAGGCCTGAGCCAATAAGAGAGCCAGACCGTGGTGGCGGGACCAGGGCTGGTTCGTGCGATGGGGTGCCCAAAGGGAAGGCGTGGGCCAATAGGGGGAGCCAGTCGCGGTGGGCGTGCCCGGGGCGTGGGTTTTTGGTAGGCGTGGCGTGGATGGGGTGGCCAATAGGAGGGCGTCCTCCTCGGTGGGCCGAGCGGGGCGTGGCTTCTGGTGTGGGCGTGGCCATGGGAGGGCGGCCCCAATAAGAGAGCCGACCGGGTGGGCGTTTACCGGGGCGTCTTCGTGCGGTGGGCTTGGCCAGGGGAAGGTTGACCAAATAGGAGAGCCAGAATGCGGTGGGGCGTGACTCGGGGGCGTGGCTTTTTGGGTAGGCGTGGCCACGGGGAGGGAGAGCCAATGGAAGCCAGACCCGGCGGGGGGTGACGGGGGTGGCTTTCTGGTTGGGCGTTTCCATGGGAGGGCTGAGGCCAATAGGAGAGCCAGACCGCGGGTGGGGCAGACGCGGGGGGCGTGGCTTCGTGGGTGGGCGTGGCCAGGGAAAGTGTTGACCAATAAGAGAGCCAGACTGCGTGGGCGTGACTGGGGGTGGCCTTTCTTTTTGGGGGAAAGGGCGGGGGGCCAGGGAAAGGTGTTGAGCCAATAGGAAGCCAGGTCCCGCCGGTGGGCGGGTGAAGCGGGGCGTGGCTTCTAGGTGGGGGCCGGGGCCATGGGGGAGGGTTGGGGAAGGGTTCCAAAGGAAAGCCAGGTCCAACCGTGGGGGTGGAGCGGGGGCGTTGGCTTCAGGTGTGGGGTGGCCATGGGGGGGGGGGTTGGAAAGCCCAATGGGAAAAGCCAGTCCACCGTGGGCGGGACGCGGGGCCGTGGCTTTCTAGGGTGTGGGGCGTGGCCATGGGGGGGAGGGTTGAGCCAATAGGAGAGGCCAGAACCGGCGGTGGGCGTGACCGGGGCGGTGGGCTTCCTTTTGGGTAAGGCGTGGCCATTGGGGGCTGAGCCCAATAGGAGAGCCGAATCCGCGGTGGGCGTGTCCGCGGTGGGCCGGTGGCTTGAGGCGGTTTTTTGGGCGGACCAAGGGGGGAAGGCGCCCGGAGCCGCTCGGATCCGCTCCGAAACCGCTCCGCGGGGCCGCACCCGAAAGGGTAACGAATGGGAATGGGGGGGGGGGGGGGGTTGGGGTGCCGGGGGGGGGCCACTGGGAAATTTTTTTTCCGGGGGGGGGGGGGGGGGCGGGCGGGGGGGGGGCGGGCGGGGGTCCGGGGGGGGATGGGGCCTTTTTTGGGTGGGGGGGGGCGGGGCGATGTGGGCGTGGGGTGCACGGCGGGATGGAGGGGGGGGGAAGCGGTTGTTGGAAATGGGAGGCGGTGGCGGGGTGTGCATCCGCGCGTGGGTGTGGCAACGCCACGGTGGGGTTGTGCAAAGGCGCTGGGGGCGTGGCATCGGGGGTCGGGCGATGGCGATGCAAGGGGGGAGAGCGGGCGTTGACTTCGGGGGGGGGGGGGGGGGGGGCGGTGCGTTTTGCCACGCCGGGTGTGCAACACAAACGACGGGTGGTGCGGTGGGAAAGGAAGAGAGGTGCGATGCTCCGGTGGTGGCAATGCCAAAAGGGGAGCGGCGTGCCCAACGCTGTGGGGGCGTGCAATGCCGGAAATGGGAGCAGCGTGCAAAGCTCCGAGGGTTGGGTGGCAAGTGCAAAAGGGGCGGGCTGGTGCAAACGCTTGGGGGCGTGCAAAGCAAAAGGGAGGCAAGCGTGAAGCCGTGGGGGGTGTGCCCAATGCCACGTGGGGGGTGTGCAAAAGCAAAATGGGGAGCAGCGTGGCCGCGGCTCGGGGGGGTGGGCAATGCCGTGGGGGTTGGTTGAAAAGCCAAAAGGGAGGCAGGTTGCAATGCCCGGTGGGGGGGTGTTGCCAATGCACCGTGGGGGGCCGTTGCAAAAGCAAAAATGGGAGCCAACGTGCAGGCGCTTCGGGGGGTGCCAAAGCAAAACGGGAGAACGGTTGCAATTGCTCTGGGGGGGGGCGTGCAAACGGGAAAAGGGAGCAAAGCGTTGCCAATTGCTCTTGGGGTGTTTGCAAGGGCCACCGTGGGGGGTGTGCAAAGCCAAAATGGGAGCAGGTGCCGCGCTTTCGGGGGCGGTGAAAGCAAAAACGGGAAAGCAGCGTGCAATTCCGTGGGGGGGGTTGCAATGCCCGTGGGGGCTGTGCGGTGCTTCGGGGGTGTGCAAAGCAAAACGGGAGCCAGCGGCAATGCCGTGGGGGGGGCGCGCGGTGCTCTGGGGGGGCGTGCAACGCACGGGGGTTGTGCAAATGGCAAAAGGGAAACAGCGTGCCAATGCTCTGGGGGCGTTGGCGTTGGCAAAATGGGAGCGGCGTGCAACGCTCGGGGTGGGGGGGGGTTGGCAATGCACGGGGGGGGGGGGCGACGCAAATGGAGGGCAGCGTGCAAAAGCTCTGAGGGCCCGTGCAAATGAAAAGTGGGGGGCGGTGCACCGGGGGAGTTGTGCAAAACGGCAAGGCGGGCGTGAATGCGGTGAGGGGGGTTGTTTGATGCAAAAGGAGAGCAGCGTGCGGTGCTTCGGGGGTTGGCAATGAAGGTTGGGGGGCGTGCAACGCCCGGGGGCGGGTGGCAAAAGGAAAGCAAGCGGTGCAATGCTCCGAAGGTGTGCCAAGTGCAAAAGCCCGAGCGGCGTGCAAAAAGCTTGGGGGGCGTTGCAAAGGCACGAGGGGGGGGGTGCAATGGAAAAAGGCAGAGCGGCGGGGCAAGGGTTTGGGGGCGTGCAGTGGAAAACGGGGGCGGCGGTGCAAAAGCTCCGGGGGCGGTTGCAATGCAGAAGGAGAACGGCGTGCAAAAAGCTCTGGGGGGTGTGCAAAGGCCAAATGGGGGGCCACGGGGGCAATGAATGCTTTGGGGCCGTGCAATGCACGAGGGGGGTGCAGTGCAAAAAGGGGGCAGGTTGGCAAGGTACGGGGTTGGGGGGTGCAACGTGGGGAGCTGGCCAGTGAAAAGGAGGGGCCCAGCGTGCAAAGCTTGGGGGGGGCAATGGGCCATGAGGGGGGGGTTGCATTCAAAAAGGGGGGGCGCTTTGCAAGGCTTTTAGCTGCCAATGCGGCCGGGGGGTGGCAATCACGAGGGGGGTGCAGTGCAAAAAAGGGGGAGCAGTGTGCAAGGGCTGGTAGGGGGGCCGGGGGCAATGCCTGGGGTGGTGCAATGCACGAGGGGGTGGGCCAAGCAACGAGGGGGGTGCCGTTGCAAAAGGAGGGCAGTGTGCAAGGTCCTGTGGGTGTGCAAGGAACGAGGAGGTGTGCAATGCTAAACGAGGGCAGCATGCAATGCTGGGGGGGTGTGCAATGCACGAGGGGGGTGCAGTGCAAAAGGGGAGCGGTGTGCAAGGCTTTGGGGGCTGTGCAATGCTCTGGGGGTGTGCAATGCACAAGGGGGATGCAATGCAAAAGGAGGGCAGCGTGCAATGCTCTGGGGGTGTGCAATGCACGTGGGGAGCTGTGGTGCAAAAGGAGGGCAATGTGCAAGGCTGTGGGGGCCGTGCAATTTTCTGGGGGTGTGCAATGCACGAGGGGAGTGCAATGTAAAAGGAGGGCAGCGTGCAAGGCTGTGGGGGCCATGCAATGCTCTGGGGGTGTGCAATGCACATGGGGAGCTGTGGTGCAAAAGGAGGGCAGTGTGCAAGGCTGTGGGGGTGTGCAAATGCACGAGGGGGGTTGCAATGCAAAAGGAGGGCAGCGTGCAAGGCTGTGGGAGCTGTGCAAATGGTCTGGGGGTGTGCAATGCACAGGGGGGTGCAATGCAAAAGGAGGGCAGTGTGCAAGGCTGTGGGGAGTGTGCATGCTCGGGGGGTGCGATTGCACAGTAGGTGCAGTCAAAGGTGGGCAGGTGCATGATGGGAGTTGTGCAAAGCACTGGGGGTGTGCAAGCACGTGGGGGGTTGCAGTGCAAAGGAGGGCAGCGTGCAAATCTGGAGGGTGTGCAATGCACGGTGGGGTGCAGTGCAAACGGAGGCGCAGTGCAAGGCGTGGGGGCTGTGCAATGCAGAGGGGGTGGTGCATGCAAAGTAGGGTCAGCGTGCAAGCTCTGGGGTGTGCAATGCTCTGGGGGTGTGCAATGCCAGGGGCTGTAGGGAAAGGAGGGCAGTGCTGCAAGACTGGGCGCTGCATGCTGGGGGGTGTGCAATGCAGCAAGGGGTCTGCAGTTGCAAAAGGAGGGCAGTGTGCAGGACTGGAGGCGTGCAATGCACGGGGGTGCAGTCCAAAAGGAGGGCAGGCTGTGCAACAGGCTTTGGGGGTGTGCAATGCACGTGGGGAGCTGCAGTGCAAAGGAGGGCAGTGCAGGTGCAAGGCTTGGGGGGGGAGTGCAATGCATGAGGGGGGTGCATGCAAAAGGAGGGCGCGTTGCAAGGCACTGGGGGTGTCATGCAACGGGGGTGTGCAATGCAAATGAGGGCAGGGTGCAATGCATGGGGGTGTGCAAGCACTGGGGTGTGCAATGCACGAGGGGGGCTGCAATGAAAGAGGGGCAGTGTGCAAGCTGGGGCCGTGAAGCTAAGGTGGTGCAAATGCACGAGGGGGGTGCAATGCATAGGGGTGGTGTTTGTGCATCACAAGAGGCAGCGTGCAAGGCTGAGGGTTGTGCAATGACTGAGGGGGTGCAAGTGAAAATGAGACGCAGCGTGCAAGGCACTGGGGGGTGTGCAAAGGGAAATGAGAGCAACGGGTGTGCACATGTCTGGAGCGTGCGGGGGTGTGCAATGCAAATAGAGAGCAGCACGTGCATCACAAGGGTTGACAACGGATTGGGGCGGTGTGCAATGCCCTGAGGATGTGCAAATGACATAGGGGGGTGGTCAATGCTAAAGAGGGCAGCGTGCAGTACGCATGAGCGGGTGTGTGCAAAGCTCGTGGGGGCGTTGGCAAATGCAAATCGGAGAGCAGCGTGCAAGGCACGAGGGGTGTGCAAAGGAAATGGGAGGCAGGTGTCAGGTGGTGGGACAGTGCGAGGTGTGCAAAGCAAAATGAGAGCAGCAACGTGCAATGCACAAGGGTGTGTACAAAGGATATGGGGCGGGTGCAAGCCCGTGCACAAAAGGGGATGTGCAAATGAAAGTGGACAATGGGGCAGGTCGTGCAACGTTGCACAAGGAAGGAGCAAGTGCAATGCTCAGGTTGCAAGTCATGGGAGACGTGTGCGATGAACAGCGCAATGTGGGGTGCATGCTCCGGTTGTGCAAAGCAAAACGGGAGCAGCGTGCAATGCACAAGGGGTGTGCAAAGCAAAATGGGGGCGGTGTCCAGTGCACAAGTGGCGTGCAAAGGGAAATGAGAGCAACGTGCAATGCTCCAGGGTTGTGCAAAGGGAAAGGAAAGTGACAGCGTGCGATGCACAAGGGGCGTGCAAAGGAAGATGGAGCAGTGTCAATCTTTGGGAGTCAAAGGAATGGGAGCAGGTGCATCCAGGGTGTGCAAAGGAAACAAGAAATGATGAAGAGGGCAGTGGCAAAGCAATAAAGAAACAGCGTGGCAATGCACAAGGCGCAAAAGAAAGTGGGAGCAGTGTGCAATGCTTTGGGGGAGTGCAAAGGAAATGGGAGCAACGTGCAATGCACAAGCAGTGTGCAAAGCCAAAAGAGAGCAACATACAATGCAATGAGGGCGTGCAAAGCAAAATAAGAACAGCGTGCAATGCACAAGGGGTGTGCAAAGCAAAATGGGAACAGTGTGCATCACTCTGGGGGGTGCAATAGGATGGGGCGGTGCAAAGCAAAGTGGAGGAACGGTGCAAATGCAGCAAGGGGAAGGCAAAGCAAAATGGAAGTCAAGATGGGGTTGAAAAGCATGGGGGTGTGCAATGCACAAGGGGTGTGCAAAGGAAAATGGGAGCAGAGTGCAACGCACAAGAGGTGTGCAATGCAAAATGAGAGCAATGTGCAAGGCTCCAAGGTTGTGCAAGGCTCCAAGGTCGTGCAAAGAGAGTGGTGTGCATCGCTCCGGGGGTGTGCATTTGCACGTGGGGTGTGCAAAGCAAAATGGGAGCGGTGTGCAATGCACAAGAGGCGTGCAAAGGAAAATGAGAGCAGTGCGCAATGCTCTGGGGGTGTGTAATGCACAAGGGACGTGCAAAGCAAAATGAGAGCAACGTGCAAGGCTCCTGGGTCCTGCAAAGAGAGAAGTGTGCATCGCTCCGGGGGTGTGCATTTGCACGCGGGGTGTGCAAAGCAAAATGGGAGCGGTGTGCAATGCACAAGGGGCGTGCAAAGCAAAATGAGGGCAATGTGCAATGCTTTGGGGGTGTGCAATGCACGTGGGGTGTGCAAAGCAAAATGAGAGCAACGTGCATCACTCTGGGGGTGTGCATTTGCACGTGGGGTGTGCAAAGCAAAATGGAAGTGGCATACAATGCTTTGGGGGTGTGTAACGCACATGGGGTGCGCAAAGGAAAATGGGAGCGGCGTGCAACGCACAAGGGGCGTGCAAAGCAAAATAAGGGCAATGTGCAACGCTGTGGGGGTGTGCAATGCACAAGGGGCACGGAAAGCAAAATGGGAATGGCGTGCAATGCACAAGGGGTGTGCAAAGCAAAATGGGAGCAACGTGCATCACTCCGGGGGTGTGCATTTGCACGTGGGGTGTGCAACGCACGCTGGCGGGGTCGGAGGGGGCATTGCAGCAGGGATGGGGCGTGCAAGTGAGAAAAGCTGTCGGGTGTGTGATGGAATGGCGGCGTGCAAGGGAGTGGGTGTGCAATGGGGTGAGTGTGCAAGGGGTGAGTGTGCAAAACAGGGGGGTAGGTGGCCCCCAGCGACCTCAATTCTGCCCCCTCCTCCCCTCCGTGTTTTCAGTTGTGTTGCACAGAGTGCTCACAACCTGCCGTGGTGCGTGTGTGGCTGCGAGTGTGCAACGTGCAATGGGTGTGCGACGTGCCATGGGTATGCGACGTGCACATGGGCGTGCACGGGTGCTGCGTGAGCCGTGCATTTCACACGCGTTGTGCAATGAGCGTGCCCCATGGGTGGTGTGTGCACCGTGCAGTGAGTGTGCAATGCTTGTGTGCAGCTGGTATTGCATTGTGCAGTGGGTGTGCAATGAGTGTGCACTGTGCACGCTTGTGTGCAGCAGGCATTGCATTGTGCAATGTGTGTGTGTGCAACGAGTGAGCGTAGTGCAGTGAGTGTGCACCAGGCATTGTGCATTGCGTGTGCACTGCAGTGAGCGTGCACCAGGCATTGCATTGTGAATAGTGTGTGCAATGAGTGTGCACCGTGCAATGAGTGTGCACCTGGCATTGCATTGTGCACTGTGCATGCAATGAGTGTGCACCGTGCAATGAGTGTGCACCAGGCACTGGTGCAGTGTGTGTTCAATGAGTGAGCATTGTGCAATGAGTGAGTGTGCACCGTGGGTTGTGTGTGCACCGTGCAGTGAGTGTGCAGCGCTTGTGTGCAGCAGGCATCGCGTTGTGCAGTGTGTGTGCAATGAGTGTGCACTGTGCATCGCTTGTGTGCAGCAGGCACTGCATTGTGCAATGTGCTGTTGTGCAACGAGTGAGCGTAGTGCAGTGAGTGTGCACCAGGCATTGTGCATTGTGTGTGCAACGAGTGAGCATTGTGCAATGAGTGTGCACCGTGGGTTGTGTGTGCACCTTGCAATGAGTGTGCAGCACTTGTGCACTGTGCATTGGGCGTGTAACGTGTAGCAAGTGTGCAATGTGCAATGTTGTGTGCACAGTGCAATGAGCGTGCACCAGGTATTGTGCAACCTGTGTGCACTGCAGTGAGCGTACGCTGGGCATTGCACACGCTTGTACAATGAGTGTGCACCATAGGTTGTGTGTGCACCTTGCATGAGCGTGCAGCACTTGTGCACTGTGCATTGGGCGTGCAACGTGTAGCAAGTGTGCAATGCGCAATGAGTGTGCACCACAGAATGAGTGTGCACCACGCAACGAGTGTGCACCAGGCATCGCATTCTGCATCGGCGTGCAATGAGCGTGCACCATGCAATCAGTGTGCAACGTGCGACGAGTGTGCAGTGTGCATTGTGTGGCAAACAGGTGGCACGAGGCGTTTCTCCCGTGCTGCACCCTTGTGCACGCGTTGTCAGGCGTCGTGTACATGTGCTTGCTTTCCTTGTGCATTGCACACCTCGTGCATTGCTTTCCTCGTGCACAGCAGTGTGTTTTCAGTTGTGCATTGCTTTCCTCGTGCACTGCTTTCCTCGTGCAAAGCACTGTGCACAGGATTGTGTTACGTTTGCATTGCACTCCTTGTGCATTGCACTCCTCGTGCACAGCCTTGTGTTACATTGTGCGTTGTGTTCCTCGTGCACACCATTGTGTTCTGTTGTGCATTGCACTCCTTGTGCACAGCCTTGTGTTACATTGTGCATTGTGCACAGTAGTGTGTTTTAAGTTGTGCATTGCTTTCCTTGTGCATTGCACTCCTCGTGCACTGCTTTGCTTGTGCACAGCATTGTGTTACGTTGTGCATTGTGTTCCTCGTGCACCTTTTTGTGACTGTTCGTTTGTGGCATTGCACTCCTTGTGCACCGCTTGTTTCCTTGTGCACAGCTTTGACGTGTGTGTTACATTGTGCATTGCTTTCCTTGTGCATTGCACTCCTCGTGCACTGCTTTCCTTGTGCACAGCAGTGTGTTTTCAGTTGTGCATTGCTTTCCTCGTGCATTGCACTCCTTGTGCACTGCTTTCCTCGTGCACAGCACTGTGTTGCATTGTGCACTGCACTCGTGCACTGCTTTCCTGGTGCACAGCAGTGTGCATAGGACTGTGTTGCATTGTGCAAAGCATTGTGTTTTAAGTGGTGCATTGCACTCCTCGTGCATTGCTTTCCTGGTGCACAAGTGTGCACCGCCGTGTGCACAGCCTTGTGTTACATTGTGCATTGTGTCCTGTGCAGCACCTTGTGATGGCTTTCCTCGTGCATTTCTTGTCACACATTGTGCCAGGTTTGTTACATGGCATTGCTTTCCTTCGTGCACTGCTTTCCTGGTGCACAGCAGTGTGTGTCATGTTGTTGCATTGTGCAGCATTTTTTTGTGCATTGCACTCCTCGTGCATTGCTTTCCTGGTGCACAGAAGTGTGCACAGCCGTGTGCACAGCCTTGTGTTACATTGTGCATTGTGTTCCTCGTGCACAGCCTTGTGTTATGTTGTGCATTGCACTCCTCGTGCATTGATTTCCTTGTGCACAGCATTGTGCACAGGGTTGTGTTTCATTGTGCATTGCTTTCCTTGTGCACTGCTTTCCTCGTGCCCATGCGGGCTTGCACTCCTTGTGCCTTGTTTTCCTTTGTGCATTGCATCTTTCCTCTGCATGCTTTCCTTGTGCACAGAGTGTGCACACGTGCAGTTGTGACAGGCCTTGTGCATTAATCCTCGTGGCACTGTTGGTTCGTTTGCACAGCATCATTGTTCCTGTGCATTGCACTCCTCGTCACTGTGTTTTGGGCACAGGCATTGTGCATTCTTGTGCTTGTCCTCGTGCACGTTGTGCATTGTGTTGCCCCCTGTGCATGTTGCGTTGTGCCTTGCACTCCTTGTGCACCTTGTGTTGTGCACTGCTTTGCACCGTGCATTGCACCGTGCATTGCACTCCTCGTGCACCTTGTCTTGTGCACTGCTTTGCACTGTGCATTTCTATTGTGCATTGCACTCCTTGTGCACGTTGTGTTGTGCATTACTTTGCATCATGCATTTGCACCGTGCGTTGCACAATGCATTGCTTCGCATTCCTTGTGCACATTGCATTGTGCACTGCCCTACTTGTGCACATCATCTTGTGCACTGCCTTGCACCGTGCATTGCACTCCTCGTGCGCATTGTGTTGTGCACTACTTTGCACTGTGCATTTCTATTGTGCATTGCACTCCTCGTGCACGTTGCACCATGCATCACTTTGCACTCCTCGTGCACTTTGTGTTGTGCATTGCACTCCTTGTGCACATTGTGTTGTGCACTGCCTTGCACTCTGCATTGCACTCCTGGTGCACCTTGTGTTGTGCACAGCTTTGCATCGTGCAATTGCACCGTGCTTTGCACTCCTCGCGCACATTGCACCACGCATTGCTTTGCATTCCTTGTGCACGTTGCATTGTGCATTGCACTCCTCGTGCACGTTGTGTTGTGCACAGCTTTGCATCGTGCATTTCTATTGTGCACTGCACTCCTCGTGCACATTGCACCGTGCATTCCTTTGTGTTCCTCGTGCACGTTGCATTGTGCATTGCACTCCTCGTGCACGTTGCACCATGCATTGCTTTGCACCCCTTGTGCACATTGCGTTGTGCATTGCACCCCTTGTGCGCATTGCACGTTGCATTGTGCACTGCCTTGCACTCTGCATTGTACTCCTCGTGCACGCTGTGCTGTGCCTTGCACACCTCGTTCACATTGTATTGTGCACTGCCTTGCACTGTGCCTTGCACTCCTGGTGCACACTGTGCTGTGCCTTGCACTCCTCGTGCACGTTGCGTTGTGCACTGCCCTGCTTGTGCACAATGCTGTGCCTTGCACTCCTCGTGCACGCTGATTGCACCACACATTGCTTTGCACTGAGCCTTGCACTGTTGGTGCACATTGCACCGTGTGATTCCTTGCACTGCGCCTTGCACTGTTGGTGCACGTTGCATTGCGTGCTTCCTTGCACTGTTGGTGCACGCTGCATCGTGTGATTCCTTGCACTGAGCCTTGTACTGTTGGTGCACGTTGCACCGTGTGATTCCTTGCACTGTTGGTGCACTGTTGGTGCACGTTGCATCGTGTGATTCCTTACACTGTTGGTGCACATTGGATCGTGTGATTCCTTGCACTGACCTTGCACTGTTGGTGCACGTTGCATCGTGTGCTTCCTTGCACTGAGTCTTGCACTGTTGGTGCACGTTGCATCGTGTGATTCCTTGCACTGTTGGTGCACGTTGCACCGTGTGAGTCCTTGCACTGAGCCTTCCACTGTTGGTGCACGTTGCACTGTGTGTTTCCTTCCTGGTGCACACTTGGTGTTGTGCAAGGCTCTGCGTCGTGCACTGCAGTCCTTGTGCAACTTGCACCATGCATCAGTTTGCATTTCTCGTGCCAGTGCGTTCTGCCTTGCACTCCCCTTGCACGCCTCGCACGCTGCCCTTTGCTTTGTGCACGACACGGCACACGTGCTGCTGTTTTGCACGTGGGTGTGCAGCGCACGGCGGCTCCGCAGCAGCGGCGGTCACCATGGAAACTGCAAAGGAACCGGGGGGGATGGAGGGGGGGGGGAGAGCAAAGCGTGCAATGCAGTGCATGCACACGCGTGTGAATCCCTCGTGCATCATATGAGTGTGCATCTGGTGTGCACAGACAGGCTTGCACGAGGACGTGCAGAGTGGACACTAAAAAGGAACAGGGGGGATGTGTTCACACGCGTGTGCAATGGTATTGCATCACAAGAGTGTGCTCCTGGTACACAGACAGGCTTGCACGAGGATGTGAAGCATGGAAACTGGAAAGGAACAAGGGGGGAGGAGTAGCAAAGCATGGAAATCAATGCGTGCACACGCGTGTGAATCCCTCGTGCATCACATGAGTGTGCTCCTGGTGCTTGCACGAGGAGTGATGTGGAAACGGAAAGGAACGGGGGGGAGGGAGGAGGGAGGAAAAG
>JADANK010000859.1:0-13221 GCA_021292215.1 Lophura nycthemera
CCCAAAAATAAAAACACTAAAGATGCTGGCTGTGTGCTGCGCCGCGAACAGCACCGTCACCTGCACTCACCCAAAGGCACCCAAAATCAACAGAAATCACCCCAAAATTACAATACGGAGATGCACAGCTCTGTGCTGCGCTGGAAACCCCACAAAAACCTGCAAAAACAGCCCAAAATCACCCCAAAATCAACAGAAATCACCCCAAAATTACAATATGGAGATGCATGGATGTGTGCTGCCCTGCAAACTGCTCCAAAACCTGAAAAAACACACCCAAAATCAACAGAAATCACCCCAAAAATACCCCATAGAGATGCATGGCTGTGTGCTGCCCTGCAAACTGCACCAAAACCTGCAAACACACCAAAAGCACCCCAAAATCAACAGAAATCACCCCAAAATACACCATAGCCGTGTGCTGCCCCGCGAACAGCACCGTCACCTGCACACACCCCAAAATCACCCCAAAACAACAGAAATCACCCCAAATCCCCCCAAAATCACTAAGAGAGCAGGAGTGTCTGGGCCCTCAACTGCACCAAAACCTGCAAAAATACCCCAAAATCACCCCAAAATCTACAGAAATCACCCAAAAATACCCCATAGAGATGCATGGCTCTGTGTGCGCTGCAAACCCCACAAAAACCTGAAAAAACACCCCAAAATCACCCCAAAATCAACAGAAATCACCCCAAAATTACAATATGGAGATGCATGGCTGTGTGCTGCCCTGCAAACTGCACAAAAACCTGCAAAAACACCCCAAAATCACCCCAAAATCTACAGAAATCACCCCAAAATTACACTACAAAACAGCACGGTTCAGCACCCCATAGAGCCCCATATTGCCCTATAGAACCCAATAGCTCCCCATAGCACCCCACCTGCCCCCTGCGCCCCCACGCACTCACAGCACCCCCGTGCCCCCATAAGCCCCTGCAGCCCCCCACTGCCCCATAGCGCCCCACAACCCCCACACCCCACAGCCTCATACACCCCATGGGACCCCATGACCCCAAGCTGCCCCATAGAGCCCCATAGCAAACCCCCCCCCCATCGCCTCCCGGACCCCATAGCGCCCCACAGCACCCCATAGCATCTCATAGCACCCCACGCTACCCCATAGCGCCCCATAGCACCCCACACAGCACCCCACACCGCCCCATAGCACCCCACAGACCCAATCTGCCCCATAGCGCCCCCTACGCCCACGCTGCCCCATAACACCCCATAGCACCCCACAGGACCCCACACTTCCCCATAGCAGCCCCAAGCACCCCACAGCACCCACACAGCCCCAAGCAGACCCCATCAGCACCCACACTGCCCCATAGCGCCCCCTAGCGGCCCACGCTGCCCCATAGCGCCCCACAGCACCCCACCCTGCCCCATAGCGCCCCACAGCACCCCACACTGCCCTATAGCGCCCCATAGCACCCCATACTACCTCATAGCGCCCCCTAGCGGCCCACACTGCCCTATAACACCCCATAGCACCCGACAGCACCCCACCCTGCCCCATAGCGCCCCCTAGCGGCCCACCCTGCCCCATAGCGCCCCATAGCGGCCCACGCAGCCCCGCAGCGCCCCCTGGCGGCCGACCTTGTGCACGCCGGTGACTTTGGGCACGTAGGAGACGCTGAAGGTCCGGTTCTTGTCGTTGTTCGGCACCACCTTCGCCTGCGGGGGGGGAGGGGGCGGCTGTGAGACCCCCGGCGGGACCCCAAAACGCCGCCCCATAGCCGGCCCCATAGCCGGCCCCACAACTCCATGGCCAGCCCCATAACCAGCCCCATTGCCGGCCCCACAACTCCATGGCCAGTCCCATAGCCGGCCCTACAACTCCATAGCCGGCCCCATAGCCGGCCCCAGAACTCCGTGGCCAGCCCCATAGCCAACCCCACAACCTAATGGCCAGCCCCATAGCCATCACTATAACCCCATGGCCAGCCCTATAGCTGGCCCCAGAACTCCATGGCCAGCGCCATAGCCATCACCATAACTCCATGGCCAGCCCCACAGCCAGCCCATAGCCAGCCCCATAGCCGGCCCCACAACCTAATGGCCAGCCCCATAGCCATTCCCATAACTCCGTGGCCAGCCCTATTGCCATCCCCATAACTCCACGGCCAGCCCCAAAGCCAGCCCCATAACTCCACGGCCAGCCCCACTGCTGGCCCCAGAACTCCCTGGTCAGCCCCATAGCCAGCCCCATAACTCCGTGGCCAGACCCATAGCCAGCCCCATAGCTCCACGGCTGGCCCCACAGCTGGCCCCGTAACTCCATGGTCAGCCCCATAACCAGCCCCATAGTCTCATGGCCAGCCCCACAGCTGGCCCCATAACTCCATGGTCAGCCCCATAACCAGCCCCATAGTCTCATGGCCAGCCCCATAGCCGGCCCCATAGCTCCACGGCCAGCCCCACAGCCGGCCCCATAACTCCACGGCCAGCCCCACAGCCATCCCCACATCTCCACGGCCAGCCCCACAGCCGGTCCCACAACTCCCCCAAGCCCCACAGCCGGCCCCCCAAGTCCCCCAGCCCCCCACGGCCAGCCCCACAGCCGGCCCCCCAAGCCCCCCAGCCCCAGCCGGCCCACAGCCAAGCCCCACCAGGCACCCACAGCCGGCCCCCAAGTCCTCCGCCCGCACGACCACCCTACACCGGCCACCAGTCCACCCAGCCCCCACTCCAGCCACCCCAAGCCCCCCGGCCCACAGCCGGCCCCCCAAGTCCCCCAGCCCCACAGGCCGGCCGCCCACAGTCCCCCAGCCCCACAGCCGGACCCCGCCAAGTCCCCCAGCCCCACACCGGCCCCCCAAGTCCCCACACGCCCCCCACCCACCAAGGATCCCCAGCCCACAGGCCGCCCCCCAAGTCCCCCAGCCCCCACAGCCCGGCCCCCCCAAGTCCCCCAGCCCCAACAGCCGGCCCCCCGAGCCCCCCGGCCCCCCAGCCCACCTCCTCGCGATGCCCGTCGGGGTCCTCGACGTAGACGATGACGTCGCCCTGCCCGGCGCTGATGGTCTCCACCGTGAACTCGCGCGCGCTGCTTCACCACGTTGCCCGTGGGCTCAATGCCTGCGGGAAACGCAGCCCTGCAGCGCCCCATAGCCGCCCCACGGCTGCCCCATAGCTGCCCCATAGATATCCCATGGCTGCCCCATAGCCGCCCCATAGCTGTCCCATGGCCGCCCCATAGCTGCCCCACAGCCGCCCCATGGCTGCCCCATAGCTGCCCCACGGCTGACCCATAGCTGCCCCATAGCCGCCCCACGGCTGCCCCACGGCTGCCCCATAGCCGCCCCACGGCTGCCCCATAGCTGCCCCATAGCCACCCCACGGCTGCCCCATAGCTGCCCTATAGCAGCCCCATGGCTGCCCCATGGCTGCCTCACAGCTGCCCCATAGATATCCCATAGCTATCCCATAGCTGCCCTATAGCAGCCCCATAGCTGCCCCATGGCTGCCCCATGGCCTGCCCACAGGCCCGCCCATGCCTGCCCATGCTGCCCCTGGCCGCCCCTGGCTCCCTCCCAGGCTGCCCCATAGAAATCCTATAGCTGCCCCATAGCCGCCCCACGGCTGCCAAATGGCTGCCCCATAGCTGCCCCATGGCCACCCCAACAGGAGGCCCTCCTGCCCCATAGGAAAGATCTCTCACCCCCACACGAGGGCTCTCTCTGCCCCATATCAGGTCTCTCTCTGCCCCACACGAGGGCTCTCACCGCCCCACATCAGGGCTCTCTGTGCCCCACATGAGGGCTCTCTGTGCCCCATATGATGTCTCTCTCTCCTCCCCACACAAGGGCTCTCTGTGCCCCATATCAGGTCTGTCTCCGCCCCACACAAAGGCTCTTTCTGCCCCACACAAGGGCTCTCTGTGCCCCATATCAGGTCTCTCTCTGCCCCACATCAGGGCTCCCTGTACCCCACATCAGGTCTCTCTCTGCCCCACACAAGGGCTCTCTGTGCCCCACATCAGCTCTCTCTCTGCCCCACATCAGGGCTCTCTCCGCCCCATATCAGGACTCCCTGTACCCCACATCAGGGCTCCCTCTGCCCCACATCAGGGCTCCCTCTGCCCCACACGAGGGCTCTCTGTGCCCCATATCAGGTCTCTCTGTGCCCCATATCAGGGCTCTCTTTGCCCCACACGATGGCTCTCTCTTCTCCCCAGACGAGGTCTCTCTCTGCCCCACACGACATATGGGCTCTCTCTGCCCCACATAACAGCTCTCTGTGCCCCATATGAGGGCTCTCTCTGCCCCACACGATGGCTCTCTGTGCCCCATATCAGAGCTCTCTCTGCCCCATATCAGGGCTCTCTTCTCCCCACACAAGGGCTCTCTGTGCCCCACACAATGGCTCCCTCTGCCCCATATCAGGTCTCTCTCTGCCCCATATTAGAGCTCCCTCCTCCCCACAGGAGGGTTCTTCTCCCTAAATGAGGTCCTTGGCCCCAAAATCAGGGTCCCTTCTCCCAACAATCCGGGGTCCCGGTAAAAAAAGGGGTTTGTAAAAAATAAGGGCTTCCTGTGCCCAAAAATAAAGGAATTATCTGGAAAAATAAGGGTTCTGAAAAATACAGGGCTTTTGCCCAAATGATGGTTTGTGAAAAATAAGGGTTCTTTGTTGAAAAAGGGATTTTTTTTTAAAACATGAAGGCTTTTGGTTCCCCAACCAAAGGTTCTTGGTAAGAAAAAACGAGGGTGGAAAAAGGAGGGGAAAAAAAGTTAGGGGGTTTTTTTGGGGTTGATTTTGGGGGGCGGGGGGGATTAAGTTGGTTGGGGAACTGGGAGAGGTAAGGTAATAACCGAGTGCTGTAAATTGGGGTAAAGATTTCGGGGGGATAAATGGGGGGGAATGGGGTAAAGGGGGGGGGGTTTTGGGGCGTTGGGTGGGGGGTACGGGTCGTGGGGGGGAAATGGGGTCCGTTGGATGGGGGTTTATGGGGTCATGGGGGGGGGAATATAGGGTTCATGGATGGGGGTTTGGGGGTCCCGACTCCTCGGGGGTGATCACCCTGCGGGGCGGTACGGGGTCACGGGGGGGGGTCGGGGTCGTGGGGGGGGTATGGGGGGGGAATGGTGTTCAGGGGTGGGGGTTTGGGGTCATGGGTGGGGATTGGGGGGTATGGGGGGAATGGGGGGGATTATGGGGTATGGGGGGATAGGGGGGATAGGGGTCATGGGAGGGGAATATGGGGTTGTGGGGGGGGGACGGGGGGGATTGGAGGAATAACGGGGGTCAGGGGAGGGGATAGGGGGGGGATACGGGGTCATGGGTGGGGATATGGGGGGGATACGGGGCCATGGGTGGGGATATGGGGTCGTGGATGGGGGCATGGGGGGGATATGGGATCGTGGGTGGGGGTATGGGGCCATGGATGTGGATATGGGGTCCAGGGTGGGCATTGGGGGGGGATGGGGCCATGGGTGGGGATATGGGGGGGGTATGGGGCCATGGATGGGGGTTTGGGTTCATGGATCTCCCCCTCCCATCTCCCCCCCCCCCCCCCCCCCCCCCCTCCCCCCATCTCCCCCCCTCCAGGGGTCTCCCCCTTCCACCCCCCCCCTTTAAACCCTTGGGGTCCCCCCCCCCCCCCCCCCCCATCTCCCCCCCATGTCCCCCTCCATCTCTCCCCCATCTCCCCCCCCATGTCTCCCCCCATCTTCCCCCTCATGTCCCCCCCCTCTTTCCCCCATCTCCCCCACAACATTCCCCCCATCTCCCGCCCCATTCCCCCCCATGTCCCCCCCCATCTTCCCCCCATTTCCCCCCCTGTTCCACCCCCCCCCCATGTCCCCCCCATCCCCGGGTCCCCAAACCACCCCCCCACCATTCCCCCCATTTCCCCCCCATGTTCCCCCCCCCACTGTCCCCCCCCCCATTTTCCCCCTTCCCCCCTTCCCCCCCCCATTTTCCCCATTCCCCAAACCCCCCCCCCCCCCCCATTCTCCCCCATCTCATCTCCCCCCATCTTCCCCCCTTCTCCCCCCATCTCTTCCCCCCCATCTCCCCCCCATTATCTCCCCCCCATCTCATCTCCCCCCCATTCATCCTCCCCCCATCTCATCTCCCCCCATCTCCCCCATCTCATCTCCCCCCATCTCCCCCCCACTCATCTTCCCCCCCCATTCTCCCCCCCATCTCATCTCCCCCCATCTCCCCCCCTTCCCCTCCATTCTCCCCCCATCTTCCCCCCCCATTTCTCCCATCTCCCCCCCATCTCCCCCCATCTCCATTCTCCCCCCCCCATCTCCCCCCATCTATTCCTCCCCCCATCTCCCCCCACTAACTCCCCCCCATCCTCATCTCCCCCCATCTCCCCAAACCAATTCCCCACCCCCCAAGCCCAATTCCCCCCATCTCCCCCATCTCATCTCCCCCCCCCCCCACTCATTATTCCCCCCCCTCCCATTCCCCCCCCTCTCTCTCCCCCCATCTCCATCTCCCCCCCCATCTCCCCCCCCATCTCCCCATCTCCCCCCATCTCACTCCCCCCCCCCATCTCATCCCCCCCTCCCCCCCCCTCCCCATCTCCCCCCTCCCCCCCCCATCTAATCTTCCCCCCCATTCCTCCCCTTCCCCCCCATCTTATCTCCCCCCTCCCCCCCCATCTCATCTCCCCCCCCAAGTCCCCCTCATGTCCCCCCTCTCTCCCCCCTGTGTTCCCCCCAATTCCCCCATCTCCCCCCCCACTCCCCCCTCTCCCCCCCGTCCCCCCCACCCCCCCACCCCGCCCCCCGCGCCGTACCTGCGGGATGCCGAGCCACTCGTCGGCCTGCTGCATGGCCTCCCGCGCGTTCTCCACGGCGCGCTCCGGGTCCCACGACTCCCAGTCGGGGCACAGCCCTGCGGGGATGGCAGGGGGCGGCTCAGCTGCGCCGCAACGCTGCCACGGCTGTGCCGTAACTGTGCCATAACACTGCCACAACTGCACCACAACTGCGCCGTAACGCTGCCAGGACGCCGCCACAGCTGTGCCACAACGCTGCTGGAACTGTGCCGTAACTGCGCCATAACTGTGCCATAATACTGCTGTGATACTGCTATAACTGTGCCACAGGTGTGCCATAACACTGCCATAACTGTGCCGTAACACTGCCGTAACTGTGCCATAACGCTGCCATAATACTGCCGTAATGCTGCCGTAGCTGCCTGCATAAACTGTTGCCCAAACAGCGGCCTAACCACTGCCAAAACACTTGCCCGACGCTGCCCCACAGCGTGCCGAACCACGCCGTAACTGCGCCGTAACTGTGCCATAACACTGCCGTAACACTGCCAGAACTGCGCCACAACTGTGCTGTAACACTGCCATAACTGCGCCATAACTGTGCCACAACAGTGCCGTAACACTGCCGTAACATTGCCATAACTGTGCCATAACACTGCCGTAACTGCGCCGTAACTGTGCCATAACACTGCCGTAACACTGCCAGAACTGCGCCACAACTGTGCCGTAATGCTGCCATAACACTGCCACAACTGCCCAACCCAAACTTGCACCATAAACACTGCCAAATAACTTGAAAAACCGTGGACACTGCCAGAACCAATGCCTAAAAAAACCAGGGCGTACACGGGCTTGTAATACTGCCATAACTGCGCCACAACTGCACCGTAACACTGCCAGAACTGTGCCATAACTATGCTGTAACATTGCCGTAACAGTGCCAGAACTGTGCCAGAACTCTGCCATAACAATGCCGTCCACTCCCAATAAAACAGTGGGCCGTAAACTGCGCCATAACTATAAACCATAACATGCCATAATCCGGCCCGTAAACTGGTGCCACAACTGGGCTGTAACAGGCCTTAATTACTTCGTAAGTGCGCCATAACTCTGCCACAACAGTGGCCCGAACATTAACCAAACAGTGCCGTAACATGCCTTAAGCTGCCAAACATGGGTGGCCGGTAATAATGCCACAACTGGCCATAAAATGCCAACCGAAAACACTGGCCTTAAATGTGGCCATAAACCCCACCGGCCCACAACGGTGCCCACAACTGCGCCACAACTGCGCCGTAAACACGCCCAACTAACTTCGCCCTAACCACCGCCATTAAAGTCCCTAACTTGGGCCACAAACTGCGCCGTAACACTGCCATAACTGCACCACAACTGTGCCACAACTGCACTGTAACTGTGCCATAACAACACCGCCACAGCTGTGCCACAACTGTGCCGTAACACTGCTAAAACTGCGCCACAACTGCGCCATAACTGCGCTGTAACACCGCCATAACAGCACCATAACTGCGCCACAACTGCACCAAAAAAGTGCCATAACTGCGCCATAACAGTGGACAAAACAGCACCAGAACTGCCCAACGAAAACCAGGCCACCAAAACAAGCGCCAAACTACAACCAATCCTTTGCCCCTAACTGCACCATAACAGTGCCATAACAGCACCATAACTGCACCGCTGTGCTACTGCCAAAACAACGCTGCCACAGCAGCACCACAGCAGCACCACAACCACAGCAGCACCACAACCACACCACAACGCTGCCGTAGCACCACCACAACGTCACCGCCACAGCACCACAACACAACACCACAACACCTCCACAACACCAGGAGCTGTGGCAGCCCCAGAAAACCCCCATCCCCACCCCCCATAGCCACCCCCAATAGCCCCCCATAAGCCCCCCCATAGCCAACCCCCATAACCCCCCCAAGCCACCCCCAAGGGCCCCCACCCCTGCCCCCCATGGCCAACCCCAAGGCCACCCCATAACCACCCCATAGCCCCCCATGGCCCCCCATAGACCCCATAGGCCCCAACCCCATAGCCCCACCCCCATAGCCACCCCATAGCACCCCATAGCCCCCCCCAATAAGACCCCATAGCCACCCCACCACGCCAACCCCCCAGGCCCTTACCGGAGCAACAGCTGCCCACAAGAGGCCCCCAGCATCTCATAACCACCCCAAAACCCATAAGACACCTCAATAGGCCAACCCCATAGGCCACCCCCAATAGCCCCATAAAACCGCCCCAATAGCCAACCCCCCCCAAAACCCCCTTACCAGGAGCCCAGTGTCCCAACCAGAGCCCCCAGCCCCCCCCACCCAAGGCCCCAAACCCCTCGGCCTCCTATAACCGGATAAAAAAACCCCGTAACCTTTCTATAAACCCCATAACCCCATAACCCGCCCCATACCACCCCAATAGCCCCCCCAAAGGCCACCCCAAGGCCACCCCCAAGCCCCCCCTGGCCACCCCAAATTGGGACCCAAGCCACCCCATAGCCACCCCATAAGCCACCCCCCCCCCATAGGACCCCATAGCCACCCCCATAGCAACCCCATAGCCACCCCATAGGCCCCGTACCAGGAGCCAAAGCCTGGTCCACCAGGGCCCCCAGCGCTCTGCCGCTGCTCCATGCGGTGAAGTTGGTGCGGGGATTTCGGCCGCCCCAATAACACCCCTAGCCCCCCTAAACCCCATAGCCACCCCATAGCCCACCCCATAAACCAACCCCGTAACCAAAAGGAAACCACAAAAAAGCTGGTCCACCAGGGGGCCCCCGCATCCCTAAACCCCCCATACACCCATAGATTCCCCACAACCCCATCACCTCCTATAACCCCATAACTTTCTATAACCGCATAACCCCATAGCCACCCCATAACCCTATAACCCCATAACCCCATAACTGTACCAGGAGCACAGCTGTCCACCAGGGCCCCCAGCGCCCTGCCGCTGCTCCAGTCGCGGCTGAAGTTGGTGACGGGGAGCTGCGGCAGCCCCATAGACACCCCATAGCCACCCCATAACCCCATAGCCACCACATAACCGCCCCATAAACACCCCACAGCCCTACCAGGAGCCCACGTTCCCACCCAGACCCCAGCCCCCCATACACCCCATAAGATCCCCAAACCCCTCGCCTCCTATAAACCTTGGAAATTTAAAAAAAAACCCCGTAACCTTCTATAACCCCATAACCCCATAACCGCCCCATAGCCACCCCATAGCCCCCTACCAGGAGCACAGCTGTCCACCAGGGCCCCCAGCGCCCTGCCGCTGCTCCAGTCGCGGCTGAAGTTGGTGACGGGGAGCTGCGGCAGCCCCACAGACACCCCATAGCCACCCCAGAACCCCATAGCCACCCCATAGCACCCCATAGCCACCCCATAGCCCCGCTAACCCCAGGAAGCAAGCTGTCCACCAGGGCCCCCCCAGCGCCTTCCCGCCTCCAGTCCCGGTGGAATTTGGTGAGGGGAACTGGGGCCCGGTTCTGGATCCAGCCCAGCAGGCGCTGCTTCGGGGTCTGGCGCCGCGCCTCCTCCTCGTCCTCGTCCTCCCACACGGGCATGGAGATGGAGTAGTGCAGGATCAGCGTCCACACCAGGCCCAGGATCAGCTTCAGGTTGCCGTCCACGATGGCCTTGCTGTCTGTGGGGTGGGTTGTAGGGGCAGAGAGTCACTTATGGGGCCACAGCATCGCTTATGGGGTCACAGCGTCACTTATAGGGTCAGAGCATCTGTTATAGGTCAGCACTGCACCCACACCAGGCCCCAGGGATTCAAGCTCAGGTTGCCATCCAATGGATGGCCTTGGCGTCTTTTATTTTTTTTTTTGGCGTCAGAATCTCCCCAGTTTTATAAGGGTCCCAACACCATCATTTATGGGGCCCCACGGGCCATCGCTTATGGGACCGACAAAATCCGGCCATGGGGGCAAGCAACCCAACCCAAGCGGGCCCCCCCCCCAGCCCTTCAGGCGCCCTCCACAATGGGGCCCCCCTTTTTTTTGCTGTCCTGTGGGGGTGGGTTTTAGGGGCAGAGTCCAGTTATAGGGGCATAGCATCGCTTATGGGGCCCCACAGCTCGCTTATGGGGCCACAACCGTTGCCTTGGTGGGGTCACAGCAACGCTTGGGTCACCCCCACCCCAACCAGGCCCAGGAATCAGCGGCCAGGTTTGCCGTCCCCCCCCCCAACATGGCCTTGCTGGTCGTTATTGGGGTCGAGGCCCCGGGTTATAGGGTCCCCGGCGTCGCTTATGGGGTCCACCGCATCGCTTATGGGGTCACAGGCAAATCGCCTTATGGGAAATCGAACAATCAGTCATGGGGTCAGCACCGCACCCACACCCCGGCCCAGGATCAGCTGCAGGTTGCCGTCCACGATGGCCTGCTGTCTGTTATGGGGTCAGAGCCTCGGTTATAGGGTCACTGCATCGCTTACGGGGCCACAGTATTGCTTATGGGGTCACAGCGTCACTTATGGGGTCAGACAATCAGCCATGGGGTCAGCACAGCACCAGGCCCAGGATCAGCTGCAGGTTGCCATCCACGATGGCCTTGCTGTCTGTTATGGGGTCAGAGCCTCGGTTATAGGGTCACTGCATTGCTTATGGGGTCACAGCATCGCTTATGGGGTCACAGCATCGCTTATGGGGTCACAGCATCGCTTATGGGGCGAGCACAGAGCTGGGGCAGCATCAGCACCCACACCAGGCCCAGAATCAGCTTCAGGTTGCCGTCCACGATGGCCTTGCTGTCTGTTATGGGGTCAGAATCTCGGTTATAGGGTCACTGCATCGCTTATAGGATCACAGCATCGCTTATGGGGTCACAGCATCGCTTATGGGATCAGAGCATTGCTTATGGGGTGAGACAATCAGCCGTGGGGTCAGCACAGCACCCACACCAGGCCCAGGATCAGCTGCAGGTTGCCGTCCACGATGGCCTTGCTGTCTGTTATGGGGTCAGAGCCTCGGTTATAGGGTCACTGCATCACTTATGGGGTCACAGCATCGCTTATGGGGCCACAGCGTCGCTTATGGGGTCACAGCATCGCTTATGGGGTGAGACAATCAGCCGTGGGGTCAGCACAGCACCCACACCAGGCCCAGGATCAGCTTCAGGTTGCCGTCCACGATGGCCTTGCTGTCTGTTATGGGGTCAGAGCCTCGGTTATAGGGTCGCTGCGTCGCTTATGGGGCCACAGCGTCGCTTATGGGATCACAGCGTCACTTATGGGGTCAGACAATCAGCCATGGGATCAGCAACAGCACCCACACCAGGCCCAGGATCAGCTGCAGGTTGCCATCCACGATGGCCTTGCTGTCTGTGGGGTGGGTTATAGGGACAGAGTCTCAGTCACAGGGTCATAGCATCGCTTATGGGGCCACAGCATCGCTTATGGGGCCACAACGTTGCTTGTGGGGTCACAGCATCGCTTATGGGTCAGCACTGCACCCACACCAGGCCCAGGATCAGCTTCAGGTTGCCGTCCACAATGGCCTTGCTGTCTGTTATGGGGTCAAAGCCTCGGTTATAGGGTCACTGCGTCGCTTATAGGATCACAGCATCGCTTATGGGGTCACAGCATCGCTTATGGGATCAGCACAGCACCCACACCAGGCCCAGCATCAGCTGCAGGTTGCCGTCCACGACGGCCTTGCTGTCTGTGGGGTGGGTTATAGGGTCACTGCGTCGCTTATGGGGTCACAGCATTGCTTATGGGGTCACAGCATCGCTTATGGGATCAGAGCATCGCTTATGGGGTCAGACAATCAGTCATGGGGGCAGCACAGCACCCACACCAGGCCCAGGATCAGCTGCAGGTTGCCGTCCACGATGGCCTTGCTGTCTGTTATGGGGTCAGAGCCTCGGTTATAGGGTCACTGCGTCGCTTATGGGGTCACAGCATCGCTTATGGGGTCAGACAATCAGCCATGGGGGCAGCACAGCACCCACACCAGGCCCAGGATCAGCTGCAGGTTGCCGTCCACGATGGCCTTGCTGTCTGTTATGGGGTCAGAGCCTCGGTTATAGGATCACTGCATCACTTATGGGGTCATAGCGTCGCTTATGGGATCAGAGTGCCACTTATGGGGTCAGAGCACTACTTATGGGGTTAGAGCATCACTTATGGGCTCAGAGAGTCACTTATGGGGTGAGAGTGCCACTTATGGGCTCAGAGCATCATTTACGGGGTCAGAGCACCACTTATGGGGTCAGAACGCCACTTATGGGATCAGAGAGTCACTTATGGGGTGAGAGCGCCACCTGTGGGGTCAGAGCATCAGTTATGGGGTGAGAGCGTCACTCATGAGGTGAGAGCGTCACTTATGGGGTGAGAGTGCCACTTATGGGGTCGCAGCGCTGCTATGGGGACAGGGATGGGGGGGCGGGAGGAGGCGGCGCCGCGGTGAAACGGGATGCGATGAGATTGGATGAG
>JADANK010000860.1:0-11217 GCA_021292215.1 Lophura nycthemera
GTTTGGGCTTGTGTGTTATGGGTTGTGGGGCTGCGTGTTATGGGACTGTGTGTTATGGGCTGTGTATTATGAGTTGTGGGGCTGTGGGTTATGGGGCTATGGGTTATGGGCTGTGTGTTATGGGCTGTGTGTTATGAGTTGTGGGGCTGTGTGTTCTGGGCTGGGTTCTGAGCGCTGTGTGGCAGGCGGAGGAGTTCCACACCTTGGTGCATTCCTTCCTGGGGCGCCTCTCGGAGTCGGAGAAAAGCCTCAAATACGGCGTCTGCCCCGAGGAGGAGAGCGCCGTGCAGGAGGGCCAGCAGCAGCTGCAGGTCAGTGCCAGCTGCAGGGCAGTGCCAGCTGCAGGGCAGTGCCAATAGAGCCAGTTGCAAGGCAGTGGTTGTTAGAAACAGCTGCAGGTCAGTGCCAGCTGCAGGCCAGTGCTGATAGAACCAACTGCAGGGCAGTGCCAGCACCAACTGCAGCTCAGTGCCAGCTGCAGGGCAGTGCCAGCAAGAGCCAGCTGCAGGGTAGTGTCAGCATCAGCTGCAGGTCGGTGCCAGCATCAGGGCAGTGCCAATAGAGCCAATTGCAGGGCAGCGTTTGTTAGAAACAGCTACAGAGCAGTGCCAATAAAGCCAGTTGCAAGGCAGTGTTAGAGCCAACTGCAGGGCAGTGCCAGCTGCAGGATAGTGCCAGCATCAGCTGCAGGTCGATGCCAGCTGCAGGGCAGTGCCAGCATCAGGGCGGTGCCAATAGAGCCAGTTGCAAGGCAGTGTTTGTTAGAAACAGCTGCAGGGCGGTGCCAGCACCAACTGCAGGGCAGTGCCGGCATCAACTGCAGGTCAGTCCCAGCTGCAGGGCGGTGTTAGAGCCAACTGCAGGTCAGTGCCAGCTGTAGGTCAGTGCCAGCACCAACCGCAGCTCAGTTCCAGCATCAGCCGCAGCTCAGTGCCAACTGCAGCTCGGTGCCAACTGCAGAGGCAGTGCCAGCATCAGCTGCAGCTTAGTGCCAGGGCCAACTGCAGGTCCATCGCAGAGCCAGCTGCAGGTTAGCATCAGCTGCAGCTCAGTGTCAGCTGCAGGTCAGAGCCAGAGCCAACTGCAGGGTCAGCGCCAGCTGCAGCTCAGTGCCAGGACCAGCACCAGCTCAGTGCCAGCTGCAGTTGCATGCCACTGACCCCCCACCTCCAGCACATCCCCCTTCTGGCCGTGGGGTTGCACGGCGCACGGTGCATTGCCGATCCCACTGCCGGCCCTGTTGCCAGAGTGTGGGGCTGCATCACTCCCCTGCTGTGGGTCCCACCAAATCCAGACTGTGGGGCTATGGGGACCTTTATGGGGCCCTCTATGGGGCCCTCTATGGGGTCCTCTATGGGGTCCTGCATGGGGTCTTCCATGGGACCACCCCCCCATCCTGTGCACTTTCGCAGGAGCTGCTGCAGTCACTGCAGTGCCAGCAGTTGGAGCTGGAATGCATCACCTCTCTGGGGGAGGAGATCCTCTCCATGTGCCACCCCGACTCCGTCATCACCATCAAATCGTGGCTCACCGTGGCCAAGAGCCGCTTCCAGGAGGTGGGTGCCCTTCCTGCAGCCCCCCGACCCCTCCCCCCTCACCCGCTCCCACCGCGGTGCATGCGGCACCCAAATCCCATCCAGACCCCATAAGGAAGGAGAAGCATTCGGGCTCCATCCCGGAGCGGCCCCACGGGGCGGTGCTGCCCAAAGCCCCCACCCTCTCCAGGGGCTCTCCGTGTTCACAGCTCCCCATATGGGTCGGTTCTGCCCAGCCCTGAGCCGTGCGGTGCCAGGGGGGAGCAGAAATCAGAGGCTGCCACCCCACCCCAGACATCCCTCAGTGCTGCCTGGTGGGGCAGCGGTGCATCCGGCTGCAGCAGCACGTGGGGCAGAGCTGTGGGGTGCACCCCTATGGGGCAGATCCTGCACCACCCCTCCGTTCCTGAGTTCTGTGGGGCAGCGGCTCCCCATGCAGCCTATGCTGCAACTGCTGCCCGGTTCCGTGCAGCAGCCCGGTTCTGTGAATCGCCTTGGTTCTGCCCCTCAGCCCAGTTCTGCCCATCAGCTCTGTTCTGCCCATCAGCCCAGTTCTGTCCATCAGCCCGGTTCTGTCCATCACCCCGGTTCTGTCCCTCAGCCTGGTTCTGTCCATCACCCCGGTTCTGCGCATCAGCCCGGTTTTGTGCATCACTCTGGTTCTGCCCATCAGCCCAGTTCTGCCCATCACCCTGGTTCTGTTCGGCCCATCAGCCCGTTCCTGTCCCTCAGCCCAGTTCTGTCCATCACTCCGGTTCTTTCCATCACCCCAGTTCTGTCCATCAGCCCGGTTCTGTCCGCCACCCCGGTTCTGTGCATCAGCCCGGTTCTGTTTGGCCCATCACCCCGGTTCTGTCTGCCACCCCGGTTCTGTGCATCAGCCCGGTTCTGTTTCATCCATCACCCCTGTTTTGCCCATCACCCTGGTTCTGTCCATCAGCCCAGTTCTGCCCGTCACCCTCATTTGGTCCATCAGCCCGGTTCTGCCCATCGCCCCAGTTCTGCCCATCATCCTGGTTCTGTCCCTCCACCTGGTTCTGCCCATCACTCTGGTTCTGTCCATCAGCCCGGTTCTGTCCCTCAGCCCGGTTCAGTCCATCACCCCGTTCAGCCCATCAGCCTGGTTCTGCCCATCACCCCGGTTCTGTCCCTCAGCCCAGTTCTGTCTCTCAGCCCGGTTCTGCCCATCACTCCGGTTCTGCCCATCAACCCAGTTCTGTCCACCACCCTGGTTCTGCCCATCAGCCTGGTTTTGTGCATCACTCCAGTTCTGTCCATCAGCCCAGTTCCTGTCCATCACTCCGGTTCTGCCCATCACCCCGGTTCAGCCCATCACCCTGGTTCTGCCCATCAGCCCAGTTCTGCCTATTACCCTGGTTCTGTCCCTCAGCCTGGTTCTGCCCATCACCCTGGTTCAGCCCATCAGCCCGGTTCTGTCCATCAGCCCAGTTCTGTCCATCACCCTGGTTCAGCCCATCACTCCGGTTCTGCCCATCACTCCAGTTCTGTCCATCACCCCGGTTCAGCCCATCACCCTGGTTCTGCCCATCAGCCCAGCTCTGCCTGTTACCCTGGTTCAGCCCATCAGCCCGGTTCTGTCCATCAGCCCGGTTCTGCCCATCACTCCAGTTCTGTCCCTCACCCCGGTTCTGTCCATCACCCCGGTTCTGCCCGTCAGCCTGGTTTTGTGCATCACCCCGGTTCTGTCCATCACCCCGGTTCTGCCCGTCAGCCTGGTTTTGTGCATCACTCCGGTTCTGTCCATCAACCCAGTTCTGTGCATCAGCCCGGTTCTGCCCATCACCCTGGTTCTGTCCATTGCCCTTGTTCGGCCCATCACCCCGGTTCTGTCCGTCAGCCCGGTTCTCCCATGACCCCGCTGCGGTGCCGCAGGTGCAGAGCTGTTTGCAGCAGCAGGAGCAGCGGCTGCGGGCGCAGCAGAGCCGGCTGGAGGCCGAGCGGGAGGAGCTGCAGCGGCTGCAGCTGTGGATGGCGGCGGCCGAGGAGGCGCTGAGCGAACGGGACGGGGAGCCGCTGCCCGAGTGCAGCCAGCTGCTGCGGGAGCTCAGCAGGCAGCATGCGGTGCGGGGGGCAACGGGGGGCGGGGGGGAGCAGCAGTGCTGTGCTGCGGGAGTGCGTGGGGTGTCGGGGTTATTTGGGGTGGGGGCCGAGCAGCAGTGCTGTGCTGCAGGAGTGCAGGGGGTGGGGGTTTATGGGGGGGGAGCCGTAATGTTGCAGGAGTGCATGGGGTGGGGGGGGGGGGGGGCAGCAATGCTGTGCTGCAGTAGTGCATGGGGTGGGGGTGTAGTGGGGGTCTGACCAGTAATGCTGTGCTGCAGGAGTGCATGGGGTGCCATGGGGTTATTTGGGGTGGGGGGCTGAGCAGCAGTGCTGTGCTGCAGGAGTTCATGGAGGAGCTGAACCGCAAACAGGACGACGTGGACAAGGCGACCAAAGGCTGCAGGGAGAAACTGAGCGTGGAGCTGAGCGCAGCCACCGCACGGAGGGGGGCTGCACGTAAATAATGCATGCAGCCCATGGAGCGACCCTATAAACAGCACTGCCCTCACTGCATCCCTATAATGTGACCCCATACCCTCACTGTGTGCCCACAGTGTGACCCCAAAAGTAGCACTGCCCTCCCTGTGTCCCAAAATGTGACCCCATAGCCAACACTGCCCTCCCTGTGTCCCTATTACGTGACCCCATAACCTCCCCATGTCCCTACGACATGACCCCATACCCTCCTGTGTCCCTATAACATGACCCCATACACTCCTGTGTCCCTATAACGTGACCCCATACCCTTCTATGTCCCTATAACATGACCCCATACCCTCCCCATGTCTCTATAACATGACCCCATACCCTCCTGTGTCCCTATAACATGACCTCATACCCTTCCCATGACCCTACAACATGACCCCATACCCTCCTGTGTTCCTATATCATGACCCCATACCCTTCCGTGTCCCTATAACATGACCCCATACCCTCCCCGTGTCCCTATAACATGACCCCATACCCCTGTGTCCCTATAACATGACCCCATACCCTCCCCATGTCCCTATAACATGACCCCATACCCTCCTGTGTCCCTAAAACATGACCCCCTACCTCCTGTGTCCCTGTAGCATGACCCCATGCCCTCCCCATGTCCCTACAGCATGACCCCATACCCTTTCGTGTCCCTATAACATGACCCCATACCCTCCTGTGTCCCTACAACGTGACCCCATACCCTTCCATGTCCCTATAACATGACCCCATACCCTCCTGTGTCCCTAAAACATGACCCCCTACCCTCCTATGTCCCTATAGCATGACCCCATGCCCTCCCCATCTCCCTACAACATGACCCCATACCCTTTCGTGTCCCTATAACATGACCCCATACCCTCCTGTGTCCCTAAAACATGACCCCATACCCTTCCATGTCCCTATAACATGACCCCATAACCCTCCCGTGTGTCCCTAAAACATGACCCCATACCCTCCCTCGTTGTCCTATAATGACCCCACATCTCTGTCCCCTCCGCAGGACGGCCGCTGGCCCCAAAGCGCCGCATGCCCGCAGCCCGCTGGTTGCAGAGGAGCCCCTTCTCCGCGGTCTTGTCGCAGCTCCTGCAGGCTGCAGCAGTGGAGGCTGCGGGCGTTGCAGCGGCAGTACCGCCTGGAGACGGCAATGCAGCGCCTGCAGGAGGTACGGCTGCAGCCTGCAGTGTGCCATGCGTGCTGGGTGTGGTGGTGCTGTGCAGTGTGTGCTGGGTGCTGGGTGTGCTGTGCAGTGCGTGCTGTGGGTGCTGGGTGCTGGGTGCTGTGCAGTGCGTGCTGGGTGCTGTGCATGCTGCGTGCTGGATGTGCTGTGCAGTGCATGCTGGGTGTGCTGTGTGCTGTTGGTGCTGGGTGTGCTGTGCTGGGTACTGTGTGCTGGGTGCTGTGTGGTGTGTGCTGTGCAGTGCATGCTGTGTGCTGTGCATGCTGTGTGTGCTGTGTGCTGTGCAGTGCATGCTCTGTGTGCTGTATGTTGTGTGCTGTACAGTGCATGCTGTGTGCTGTGCATGCTGTGTGTGCTGTGTGCTGTGCAGTGCATGCTCTGTGTGCTGTATGTTGTGTGCTGTACAGTGCATGCTGTGTGCTGTGCATGCTGGGTGCTGTATGTGCTGTGCAATGCATGCTGTGTGTGCTGTGCGAGGAGTGCTGTGCAGTGTGTGCTGGGTGCTGTGCATGTTGGGTGCTGTATGTGCTGTGCAGTGCATGCTGGGTGCTGTATGTGCTGTGTGTTGTGCAGTGCATGCTGTGTGCTGTGCAGTGCATGCTGTGCATGCTGTGTGCTGTGTGCTGTGTGCTGTGCAGTGCGTGCTGAGTGTGCTGGGTACTGTGTGCTGTGCAGTGTGTGCTGTGTGTGCTGTGCAGTGCGTGCTGTGTGTGCTGTGCAGTGTGTGCTGTGTGCTGAGTGCTGTGCATGCTGGGTGCTGGGTGTTGTGGTGCTGTGCAGTGCATGCTGGGTGCTGTATGTGCTGTGCAGTGCGTGCTGTGTGTGCTGGGTGCTGTGCAGTGCGTGCAGTGTGCTGTGCATGCTGGATGCTGGGTGCTGTGCAGTGCGTGCTGTGTGTGCTGTGTGCTGTGCATGCTGGGTACTGTATGTGCTGTGCAGTGCGTGCTGGGTGCTGGGTGTGCTGTGTGCTATGCAGCGCGTGCTGTGTGTGCTGGGGTGCTGGGTGCTGGGTGCTGTGCAGTGCATGCTGTGTGCTGTGCATGCTGGATGCTGGGTGCTGTGCAGTGCGTGCTGTATGTGCTGGGGTGCTGGGTGCTGTGCAGTGCGTGCTGGGTGCTATGCATGCTGCATGCAAGGTGCTGTGCAGTGTGTGCTGTATGTGCTGTGCAGTGTGTGCTGTGTGTGCTGGGTGCTGGGTACTGTGCAGTGCGTGCTGTGCAGTGCGTGCTGTGTGCTGTGTGCTGTGCAGTGCGTGCTGGGTGCTGTGTGTTATGTGTGGTGTGCTGTGTGTGCAGTGTGTTGTGTGGTGTGTGTCACGTGCTGTGTGTTACGTGTTGTGTGCTGTGTGCTGTGTGCAGTGCATGCTGTATGCAGTGCTGTGTGTGCTGTGCGGTGCATGCTGTGCTGTGTTTGCTGGTTGTGCTCAGTGCTGTGCAGTGCTGTGCTGTGTTTGCTGGTTGCTCCTCAGTGCTGTGCAGGGAGGATGGCAGTGCTGCACCCGGTGTGCCTTGAAGTCTTTACAAGAGTAGATAACAGCAGGACAAGGGAAATGGTGTGAAGCTGAGGGAGGGCAGATTTCAGTTGGATGTGAGGGGGAAGTTGTTTGGTGTGAGAGCGGTGAGGTGCTGGAACAGCTGCCCAGAGAGGCTGTGGATGCCCCGTCCATCCCTGGAGGTGTTGGAGGCCAGGTTGGATGGGGCCCTGGGCAGCCTGGGCTGCTGTGAAATGTGGAGGTTGGTGGCCCTGCATGCAGCAGGGAGGTTGGAACTTCGTCATCCTTGGGGTCGGTTCCAACCCAACCATCCTGTGATCCTATGCATGGCCATTCTGTGTCCCCATTGCCATGCAATGGTGGGGGTCCCGCACACAAACCCACCCCCGTGGGCTGAGGGCACAGGGGAGGGGCTCATTGCTCTCCCACCCCGCATGAATTGCCCTGTGTGCCCCCAGCTGGAGGAGTTCTCCCACTTTGACTTCGGGCAGTGGCGGCAGCGCTTCCTGCAGTGGATCTCGCAGATGAAATCCCGCGCGCTCGACGTGTTCCGCAGCATCGACCGCGACCAGGACGGGCGCATCAGCCTCAGGGAGTTCATGGACAGCCTGCTCAGCTCCAGTGAGAGCGGGGCGGGGGGGGAAACGGGGTGGGGGTCCCATGGAAGGGGGGATGGGAGGTGGAGGGGCGCATTGGATGCCACGTCCCCATTGGGTGCCACGTCCCCATTGGGTGTCCTGTCCCCATTGTGTGACCCGTCTCCATTGGGTTACCCATCCATCCCCATTTGGTGCCCCATCCCCATTGGGTGCCCCATCCCCATTTTGTGACCCATCCCCATTGTGTGACCCATCCCCAGTGGGTTACCCATCTGTCCCCATTGTGCTCCATCCCCATTGGGTGCCCCATCCCCATTGTGTGACCTGTCCCCATTGGGTTTCCCATCTGTCCCCATTGGTGCCCCATCCCCATTGGTGCCCCATCCCCATTGGGTTTCCCATCCCCACTGTGTGACCTGTCCCCATTGGGTGCCCCATCCCCTTTGCTGCCCCATCCCCATTGATGCCCCATCCATCCCCTTTGGGTGTCCAATCCCCATTGGTGCCCTGTCCCCCTTGGTGCCCCAACCCCATTTGGTGCCCCATCCCATTGGTGTCCCATCCCCATTGGTTCCCCATCCCCATTGGTGTCCCGTCCCCATTGTTGCCCCATCCATCCCCTTTGGGTGTCCCATCAATCCCCCTTGCTGCCCCATCCCCATTGATGCCCCATCCCATTGTTGTCCCATCCCCATTTGGTTCCCCATCCCCACTTTGTGACCTGTCCCCATTGGGTGCCCCGTTCCCCTTTGTGCCCCATCCCCATTTGGTGCCCCATCCCCATTGGTATCCCATCCGTCCCCATTGCTGCCCAATCCCCATTGTGTGACCCGTCCCCACCGGGTTACTCATCTGTCCCCATTGGTGCCCCATCCATCCGCACTGGTTCCCATCCGTCCCATCCGTCCCCATTGGTGTCCCATCCATCCCCATTGGTGTCCCATCCATCCCCACTGTTGCCCCATCCCCATTTGTGCCCCATCCCATTGGTGCCCCCACCCCGCGCAGAGTTCCCCACCAACACGCTGGAGATGACGGCGGTTGCGAACATCTTCGACACGAACGGCGACGGCTTCATCGATTACTGCGAGTTCGTCAGCGCCCTGCACCCCAACCGCGACCCGCAGCGCCGCGGCGCCGACGCAGATCGCATCCAGGCTGAGGTGTGGGGAGCAGCTGTGGGTGCAGCGGGGAGCAGCTGTGGGTGCAGCAGGGAGCAGCTGTGGGGTGCAGCAGGGAGCAGCTGTGGGTGCAGCGGGGAGCAGCTGTGGGTGCAGCAGGGAGCAGCTGTGAGGTGCAGCATAGAGCAGCTGTGGGTGCAGCAGGGAGCAGCTGTGGATGCAGCAAGGAGCAACTGTGGGGTGCAGCAAGGAGCAGCTGAGGGGTGAAGCAAGGGGCAGCTGAGGGGTGCAGAGGGGAGTAGCTGTGGGTGCAGCGGGGAGCAGCTGTGGGTGCAGCAGGGAGCAGCTGTGAGTGCAGCAAGGAGCAGCTGAGGGGTGCAGAGGGGAGCAGTTGTGGGGTGCAGTAGAGAGAAGTTGTGGGGTGCAGCAGGGAGCAGTTTTGGAGTGTAGCAGGGAGCAGTTGTGGGGTGCAGCAAGGAGCAGCTGAGGGGTGCAGAGGGGAGCAGTTGTGGGTGCAGTAGGGAGAAGTTGTGGGGTGCAGAGGGGAACAGCTGTGGGTGCAGCATGGAGCAGCTGTGGGTGCAGAGGGGAGCAGCTGTGGGTGCAGCAAGGAGCAGCTGTGGATGCAGCAGGGAGCAGCTGTGGGGTGCAGTGGGGAGCATCTGTGGGTCGCAGCAGGGCTGCACTGTGGGTCTGACCCTGGTGGGGACCCCCAGGTGAACAGGCAGGTGGCCCAATGCAACTGTGCCAAGCGCTTCCAGGTGGAGCAGATCAGCGCCAACCGATACCGCGTGAGTGCCAGCCATGGCTGGGAGCCTCTGTGGGGCACATCGTGTGGGGCACCGGGCACCAAAACTCCAATAGTGGGCACCAAAACCCTGATAATGGGCATCAAAACCCCGATAATGGGCACTGGGCACCGAAATCCCCAGTAATAGACACGGGGAGACCAAAATCCTCAGTAATGGGCAGTGGGAGACCAAGATCCCCAGTAATGGGCACCAGGCACTGAAAGCCCCAGTAATGGGCACTGGGAGACCAAAATCCTCAATAATGGACACCACTGGGCACCCTGACATCGCCATCCCCAGTGCTGAGTACCCTGGCATCACCATCAGCAGCGCTGGGCACCCTGACACTGAAATCCCCAGTACTGACACCCCAACAGTGCCATCCCTGATGTTGGGTATCCCGACTTCACCATCCCCAGTGCCAGGCACTGCTGGGCACCCCGACATTGCCATCCCTGGTGTTGGGCACCCTTACAGTGCCATCCCCAGTGCTGGGCACCCTGGCACTGCCACCCCTATTGCTAGGCTCTGATGGGCACCCTGACACTGAAATCCCCTATGCTGGGCACCCTGACATCACCATCCCCAATGCTGGGCACCCCAGCACTGCCATCCCCAGTGCTGGGCACCCCGGCACTGCCATCCCCAGTGCTGGGCACCCCGGCACTGCCACCCCTATTGCTAGGCTATGATGGGCACCTTGACATCACCATCCCCTCTGCTGGGCACCCTGACACTGAAATCCCCAATGCTGGGCACCCTGATATCACCATCCCTGGTGTTGGGCACCCCGACATTGCCTTCCCTGGTGTTGGGCACTCCTTCCCTAATGCTGGGCACCCTGACATTACCATCCCCAATGCTGGGCACCCCAGCACTGCCACCCCCATTGCCAGGCTCTGATGAGCACCCTGACATCACCATCCCCAATGCTGGGCACCCTGATTATCGCCATCCCCAATGCTGAACACCCTGATTATCGCCATCCCTGGTGTTGGGCACCCTGACATTGCTATCCCTGGTGTTGGGCACCCCGGCACTGCCATCCGTGGTGCCGGGCACTGCTGGGCACGCCGACCTGTGTTGCACCCCGCGGTGCCCCGCAGCGCTGACGCGGCCGTCCCCGCAGTTCGGGGAGTCGCAGCAGCTGCGGATGGTTCGCATCCTGCGCAGCACCCTGATGGTGCGCGTCGGGGGCGGTTGGATCGCGCTGGACGAATTCCTGGTGAAGAACGATCCGTGCCGAGGTGGGCGCCGGCCGGGACCGCCCCTCCCCCCTTCCCTCCCCCTCCTCCGCTCTCCGCAGCCGGGACCCCCCGACCCCCTCACCGCTTCTCGCCCTCAGTGAAGGGGCGGACCAACGTGAAGATCAACGAGAAGTATCTGAGCCCCGACGCCTTCGGGGCCGCCGCCAAATGCTCGGGGATCCAATCGGCCCCCTCCTCCAAAGCGCTGTCCCCCAGCCGCTCCAATTCCAGCCTCAGCCTCTACAGCAGCGCCTCGGCCCCCAGCAGCCCCCTGGCCAGGAAGGTACGGCCGGGACCGCCCCGCACCCCCCGCATCCCCCACCCGACGCCGACCCTCTCCTTCCCGCAGTCGGTGCAGCGAAGGACGCGTTCCGGTGACCGCTGCCCTCGAGCCCGCGGGTCGCTGCCGCCCGACGGCGCGGAGCTGCGCTTCTCCGCGGCCGAGGAGAGCCCCGACGCGGCCCCCCCGGGTGAGCGCCGCGGGGCGGGGGGACTGGGGGGCCGCTCCGCTCCGCCGGAGGGCTCCGCTCATCCCCGCCGCTCCTTCCAGAACCGCCCGACGGGTCCCCCCCGGAGCGCCGCAGCCCGTGCCGCTGACCCCCGCCGCCCACCCTCGGCCCGCCCCACTCAGGACCATCCCCCCGGAGCCGCCCGTCCTGGGGCCGGAAACGGTGACGCCGCGGGCTCCCGGAACCGCGCGCGCCCCCCAAAGGG
>JADANK010000861.1:0-13171 GCA_021292215.1 Lophura nycthemera
GGGGGGCCCGGGGGGTGAGGGGCGTGGGGGGGATTGGGGAGCGTTGGGGGGGGGGGAGTGGGGGGGTGTGGGAGAGGGCGGGGGGCACTGGAGGGCAAGTAAGGGGGCTGGGAGGCACTGGGGGTACGGGATGGATGGGAGGTACTGGGGGGGGGTTGGGGGATGGGGACTGGGGGACGGGATGGAGGGCACTGGGGGGGGAGGGGGACTGGGGGGGCCAAACGGGAGGGGTGGGGGGATGGGGTATTTGGAGGGTTTTGGGGGGAGGGGGGGGGTGGGGATAGGGGGGCCTGGGGGCACTGGGAGGGGGCAAAGGGGGGTGGGAGGCACTGGGGGTATGGGATGGAGGGGGGGATGGGATGGCTGGGGGTACTGGGAGAGGGACTGGGGGCCGGGACGGGGCCGGGGGGGAAAAAGGGGGGGGGGGGAAAGGGAGGGGTGGGGGGGGCAGGGGGTGGAGGGGGGGGTTAGGGGGGATGGGGGGGGATGGGGAGGGATGGGGCCTGGGGGGGGCATGGGGCTGGGGAGACTGGGGGAAGGGACGAATGGACTGGGGGCACTGGGATGGATTGGGGGCTGGGGGGGACGGGGGCACGGGGGGGGGGGGGGTCTGGGGGGCATGGGGGGCCTGGGGGGTGGTAGGGGATGGGGGGAAAGGGGTGGATTGGGGGGGGCTGGGGGGGGTGGGGGGCTGGAGGGGTTGGGGGGGCGGGGGGGCTGGGGGGCCGGGGGGATGGGGGTGGGGGGTCTGGGGGGGGCTGGGAGGGACGGGGGGGCACTGGGAGGGACTGGGAAGGGAGGGGGCCCTGGGGGGTTGGGGAGGCATGGGAGGCTTGGGGGGCCCTGGGGGCGGGGGGCATGGGAGGGGGCTGGGAGGACTGGGAGGCCTGGGGGACTGGGGGGGGAGGAGGGGGCTTGGGGGGCACTGGGGAATGGGGGGGGGCAGGGAAGGGACGGAGATTGGGGGGGGCATGGGGCCGGGGGGACGGGAGGGATGGGAAGGACGGGGGGGGAACTGGGATGGACTGGGAGGCAGGGGGGGCTGGAGGGCACTGGGGGAGGACTGGGATGGAGTGGAGGCACTGGGAGGGCACACGGGGGTACTGGGGGGGCACTGGGATGGACTGAGAGGCACTGGGAGGGCAGAAAGGGAGTTATGGAGCACTGGAGGGGCAGTCAGAGGGCACTGGGGGAGGACTGGGATGGAGTGGGGGTACTGGGAGGGCACATGGGGGTACTGGGGGGGCACTGGGATGGACTGGGGGGCACTGGGAGCCCTGGGGGGGGAACCTGGGGCTCCTCCCCTAACCTCTCCCCATTTCCCCCCTCAGAGACCCCGGAAGGCCCCTGACCACCCCCCCCCGCGTACACAGAGACACCCCCAGGGGGTAATGTGGGGTGGGAAGGGGGGGCTTCACCTCCTGATCTGCCTCAGACCCCCCCCAAATTTTGGGGGAGTGTTTAAATTATTGGGGTGGGGGTCCTCTTTCCCCCCCCCCCCCATAACCCCCGGCCTCAACCCCCCCACCCCCCACCCCCCACTTTTTTTTTTTTGGGGGGGCCTATTTTTTTGGGGGGGGGGGCTCAAGGGGGAGGGCGAAATATTTGGGAAATAAATAAAAGAATTTTATTATTAATATTGTTATTATCATTATCACTATTACTATTATTTCTCTGCGGCGTGACTCTATAGAACCTATAAGGCTCTATGGAGATGTGGCTCTGGGGGTCCCTATAGGGCATGGGAAATGGGGGGGGGGGGGGGGGTATGGCACTGGGGGTCTCTATAGGGACCATATAAGGGCTGAGAAAGGGGGAATATGGCTCTGAGGTCCATGTAAGGTCCCTATAGGGTTCCTATAGCGCTCAGGGGGGTCCCTCTATGGTTCCTATAGGGCTTTGCGTTCTCTATAGGGCTCGTGAAAGGAAATTGTGGCTCTGGGGTCCTTATAGGGCTCCTATAGGGCTTGGGGTTCCTTATAGGACTCCTATAGGGCTCTGGGGGTCCTTATAGGGCTCCTATAGGGCTCTGGGGGTCTCTATACAGACCCTATAGGGGCTGAAAAAGGGGGAGTATGGCTGTGAGATCCATGTATGGTTCCTAAAGGGTTCCTATAGGGTTCAGGGGGTCCCTATACGGTTCCTATAAGGCTATAGGAGTCTCTATATGGTTTCTATAGGGTTCATGAAAGGAGACTGTGGCTCTGGGGGTCCCTATGTGGTGCCTATAGGGCCTGGAAAGAGCATGTGGCCTTGAGCTCCCCATATGGTCCCCATGGAGTTCCTATAGAGCTCTGGGGGTCTCTGTATGGACTCTATAGGGCTCATGGAAGGAGGCTGGGGTTCTGGGATCCATACGTGTTTCCCCATATGGCTCCTATAGGGTCTGGGGAAGGGGTTTTACGGCTCTGGGGATCCCTATATGGTTCCCATTAGCTGTGGGTCTGAAGGCCCCCACATGGACCCTATAGGGCCTGAGGGTTCCCATATGGATCCTATAGGGCCTGAGGGTCCCCATAGAGCTCTGTGGCTCTATGAGTACCTATATGCTCCCCATAGGAGCTCCTGGGGGCTTACCTGGTTCTCTCCTCCCCATGGTTCCTCCGCATAGGGCCCGGAAGGACCCTATGGAACCCCTATAGCCGCCATCCATCCCCTCCCTGAGGCGCGGACTACAACTCCCAGCATGCACCGCGCCGCACGGGAAATCACCGCACCTCTTTCCCGCCTCGCGCATGCGCACCGCCACGGGCTGGGGCTCGGCGCATGCGCGCAGCGCACGACCGGAACTCACCAGAGAGCGCCGCGCGTGCGCACTTCGCACCGTCCCTTCCCTCAGCCGCCTCCGCTCCTCTCCGCCGCCCTCTGACCGTTACCAAATCTTCTCTCCCTCCTTCTCCGGCCCTTTGACAGCGCTCACCGGGCGGGAGCCCTCCGGTAACGCGGCGACAGCGACCGAGGGGCTGAAAGCAGGGGATGGGGGGAGGGGGAGAGGAGGGGAGCGGAGTGGAGAAAAGCTGTGCGCATGCGTCGTGCTGGCGGGTGGGCGAAGTACGCATGCGCAAACAACGGGGCGAAGTACGCGTGCGCGAAAGGGACGTGGATTGAGCTGTGCGCATGCGCCGAAGGATGGGGGATTGGGCGCATGCGCGGTGCGCGCCACGTGTCTATTGTAGGAGCTGCCAATAAGTTTGTATGGGAAGGAATAGGGGGCGGGGGGATGGAGTCGGTGGGTGGGTTGGGGGCGTGGGAGTTAATGGAGCTTCTTGGGGGGGTCTGAATGGGGGTGGGAACTGCATGTAATCAATGGGGTTTGTTTATGTAGAACCTACGTGCAATCAATGGGGTTTGTTTCTGTAGGACCTGCATGCAATCAGTGGGGTTTGTTTCTGTAGGACCTGCATGCAATCAATGGGTTTGTTTCTGTAGGAACTGCATGCAATCAGTGGGGTTTGTTCCCTGCAGGCCCTGTTGGGCCCTGTTGGTTCCTGCAGGCCCTGTTGGTTCCTGTTGGGTCCTTCAGGCCTGTTGGTTCCCTCAGGCCCTGTTGGTTCCTGTTGGGTCCTTCAGGCCCTGTTTGTTCCCACAGGCCCTGTTGGTTCCTGTTGGTTCCTTCAGGTCCTATTTGTTCCTTGAGGCCCTGTTGGTTCCTGTTGTTCCCTGCAGGCCCCGTTGGTTCCTGTTGGTTCCTTCAGGCCCCATTGGTTCCTGTTGTTCCCTGCAGGCCCTGTTGGTTCCTTCAGGCCCTGTTGGTTCCTTCAGGCCCCATTGGTTCCTGTTGTCCCCTGCAGGCCCTGTTGGTTCCTGTTGTTCCCTGCAGGCCCCGTTGGTTCCTGTTGGTTCCTTCAGGCCCCGTTGGTTCCTGTTGGTTCCTTCAGGCCCCATTGGTTCCTGTTGTTCCCTGCAGGCCCTGTTGGTTCCTTCAGACCCTGTTGGTTCCTTCAGGCCCCATTGGTTCCTGTTGGTTCCTTCAGGCCCTGTTGGTTCCTGCAGGCCCCATTGGTTCCTGTTGGTTCCTTCAGGCCCTGTTGGTTCCTGCAGGCCCCATTGGTTCCTGTGGTTCCTGCAGGCCCTGTTGGTTCCTGCAGGCCCTGTTGGTTCCCGTTGGTTCCCTGCAGGCCCTGTTGGTTCCCGTTGGGTCCTTCAGGCCCCGTTGGTTCCCTGCAGGCCCTGTTGCTCCCTGCAGGCCCTGTTGGTTCCTGTTGGTTCCTGCAGGCCCTGTTGGTTCCCGTTGGTTCCCTGTAGGCCCTGTTGGTTCCCGTTGGTTCCCTGTAGGCCCTGTTGGGTCCTTCAGGCCCCGTTGGTTCCTGCAGGCCCTGTTGGTTCCTGTTGGTTCCCTGCAGGCCCTGTTGGTTCCCTGCAGGCCCTGTTGCTCCCTGCAGGCCCTGTTGGTTCCTGTTGTTCCCTGCAGGCCCTGTTTGTTCCTGCAGGCCCCGTTGGTTCCTGTTGGTCCCTGCAGGCCCTGTTGGTTCCTGTTGGTTCCTGCAGGCCCTGTTTGTTCCCGCAGGCCCTGTTGGTTCCTGTTGGTTCCCTGCAGGCCTGTTGGTTCCTGTTGTTCCTGTTGTTCCCGCAGGCCGTGCTGGCCGCCATGGGCCGCAGCTCCAAGGACAAGCGGGACATTTATTACCGCCTGGCCAAGGAGGGCGGCTGGCGGGCGCGCAGCGCCTTCAAACTGCTGCAGCTCCAGCAGCGCTTCGACATCTTCTGCGGTGCGGCCCCAGACGGCCCCAGGGCGTCACTAAATGTCCCCAGCGCGGCCCCAAATGGCCCCATGTGTCCCTAAATGTCACCAGGTGTCCCCAGCATGTCACCAAATGGCCCCATGTGTCCCAAAATGTCTTCAGATGTCCCCAACACGTCCCCAAATGGCCCCATGTGTCCCTAAATGTAACCCTGTGCCCCCAACGTGTCCCCAGATGGCCCCATGTGTCCCTAAATGTCACCAGGTGTCCCCAGCGTGTCCCCAAATGGCCCATGTGTCCCTAAATGTCACCAGATGTCCCCAGCGTGTCCCCAAATGGCCCCATGTGTCCCCTAAATGTCATCAGCTGTCCCCCAACGTCCCCAAATGGCCCCATGTGTCCCTAAATGTCACCCTGTGCCCCCAACGTGTCCCCAGATGGCCCCATGTGTCCTTAAATGTCACCAGATGTCCCCACTGTGTCCCCAAATGGCCCCTTGTGTCCCTAAATGTCACCAGATGTCCCCAGCATGTCCCCAAATGGCTTCATTGTGTCCCTAAATGTCACCAGATGTCCCCAGCGTGTCCCCAAATGGCCCCATGTGTCCCAAAATGTCATCAGATGTCCCCAACGTGTCCCCAAATGGCCCCATGTGTCCTTAAATGTCACCAGATGTCCCCAACATTTCCCCAAATGGTCCCATGTGTCCCTAAATGTCAACAAATGTCTGCAACGCATCCCCAAATGGCATCAGTGTGTCCTTAAATGTCACCAGATGTCCCCACTGTGTCCCCAAATGGCCCCATGTGTCCCTAAATGTCACCAGATGTCCCCACTGTGTCCCCAAATGGCCTCATTGTGTCCCTAAATGTCACTAGATGTACCCAATGCATCCCCAAATGGCATCAGTGTGTCCCTAAGTGTCACCAGATGTCCCCAATGTGTCCCCAAATGGCCCCATGTGTCCCTAAATGTCAACAAATGTCTGCAACGCATCCCCAAATGGCATCAGTGTGTCCTTAAATGTCACCAGATGTCCCCAGTGTGTCCCCAGATGGCCCCATGTGTCCCCAGAATGTCACCAGATGTCCCTATGGGTCCCCAAATGTCCCTAAAGCATCACTAAATGTCACCAGATGTCCCTAAATGGCACTCCATGTCCCCAACGTGTCCCTAAATGGCCCCATATGTCCTTAAATGTCACCAGATGTCCCCAATGTGTCCTCACATTTCACTCCATGATTTTAATGTGTCCCCAAATATACCCAGTGTGTCCCCAAATGTCCCTGTATGTCCCCATGTGTCCCCAGATGTCATCACTGTGTTCTCAAGTGTCCTCAATGTGTCCCCAAATGTATTCATTGTCCCCAAATGTCCCCAGTATGTCTCCAAATGTCCCCATTGTCCCCAAAAGTTCCCTTTGTGTCCCCAAAGTGTCCCCAATGTCCCCCAATGTCCCCCCCAGGTGTGCGCCGTGCTGTGGATCTCTGTGCTGCCCCAGGCAGCTGGAGCCAAGTGCTGAGCAGGGAGCTCAGGTGGGGGCACGGGGGGGGGCACAAATGGGGACTGATGGGGGAAATTGGGACTGGGGGGGGAAGTAGGGTCCGGGGGGGCACAAGTGGGGTGTGGGGAGGGATGATAAATAGGGACTGAGGGGCACAATGGGGGTGTGGGGGTCATGGAGGGGCACAAATGGGGGGTGTGAAAATGTGGGGACTGGGGGGGCACAATGGGGTCTGGGGAGGCACAAATGGGGCTGATGGGGGGAAAGTTGGAGGTGGGGGGGGGGAAATGGGGTCTGGGGGAATAAAAGGGTCACCCGGGGGGGCACACATGGGATCTGGGGGGAACAAAGTGAGGACTGATGGGGAAATTGGGACTGGGGGCACAAATGGGGTTGGGGGGGAAAAGGGGGTACGGGGGGGCACAAATGGGGTTCTGGGGGGCACAAATGGGGACTGATGGGGGAAATTGGGACGTGGGGGGGGAATGAGGTCCAGGGGGGGCACAAGGGGGTTGGGGATGGGGGGTGATAAATGGGGACTGAGGGGGGCACAAGTGGGTGTTGGGGGGAAAATGGAGTGATGGGGGCACAAAGGGGGTGCGTGGGGGAGAAGGATAAATGGGGTCTGGGGGGCACAAATGGGGGTTGGGGGCACAATGGGACGAGGGGAATTGGGATGGGGGGATAAGGTCTGGGGGGGCACAGTGGGGTTGGGAGGTGATAAATGGGATGAGGGGGCCAGTGGGTGTGATGGGGAGATTGGAACTGGGGCACAAATGGGTTGGGAGGGAAAAGGGGGGCTGGGGGGCACAAATGGGGACGATTGGGGAAATGGGACTGGGGGGGGAAGTAGGGTCTGGGGGGCACAAGTGAGGTCTGGGGAGGGTGATAAATAGGGAATGAAGAGAGCAAGGTGGGGTCTGGAGGCACAACTGGGGTGTGAATTGGGACTGGGGGGGGAGATGGGGTCTGGGGAATAAAGGGGGCGGGGGCACAATGGGGTGTGATGGGAAAGTTGGGACGGGGGGGGGAAATGGGGTCTGGGGGAATAAAGGCACCTGGGGGGGGTCACACATGGGGGTCTGGGGGGGACACAAATGAGGACCTGAGGGGAAATTGGGACTGGGGGCACAAATGGGGTTGGGGGGAATAAAGGGGGTACGGGGGGGCACAAATGGGGGTCTGGGGGGCACAAACTGGGGACTGATGGGGGAAATTGGGACTGGGGGGGGAAGTAGGGTCCGGGGGGGGCACAAGTGGGGTGTGGGGAGGGTGATAAATGGGGACTGAGGGGGGCACAAGTGGGGGTTTGGGGGGCAAAAATGGGATGTGATGGGGGAAATTGGGACGGGGGGGGGACGTAGGGTCTGGAGAAGGATAAATGGAGTCTGGGGGGCACAAATTTGGGTCGGGGGGGCCACAAGTGGGGTCTGATGGGAGAAATGGGGACTGAGGGAGGAACAAATGGGAGTTTGGGGGGGAAATAACAGGGGGACTGGGGGGCACAAATTTGGGTTCTGGGGGGGTTAAAGTGGGGTGTGATGGGGGAAGGGGGTTGTGGGAAGGAAATGAGGTCCGGGGGGGGGACAAAATGGGGGTCTGGGGGGAATTAAATGGGATCTGGGGGGGGAAATGGGGACTGGAGGGGTACAAATGTGGATCTGGGGGCATAAATGGGGTCTGATGGGGGAAATTGGGATTGGGGGAGCACAGATGGGGGTCTGGGGGGAAATGGGGTTTGGGGGTGGGAATGGGATCTGGGGGTGGAAAATGGGGATTGGGGGGAAATGGGGACCGGGGGGGGTGTCACAAATTGGGGTTTGGGGGGGGATAAATGGGGACTGGGGGGAATTGGAATTCTGGAGGGATATTGGGGTGGGGGGATGAGGTTGGAGGGTGGCAAAAATGGGATATGGGGGAGAATTGGGGGGGTCGTGTTTGGTGTTCTGGGGGGGGGGTTTAAGGCTTTGGGGGGGGGGGTCCTGGCTGAAGCCCCCCCCCCCTCCTTTATCAGGGGGCCCTCGAGGATCCGGTGCAGGTGGTGGCCGTGGACCTGCAGGCCATGGCACCGCTGCCGGGGGTGGTGCAGATCCAGGGTGACATCACCAAGGTGGGCACCCCCCTGCTCCCCCCAAAAAATCCATTATTTCCCCCCCCCCCTTCCCAAGAAACCCCCCAGCCCCTCCACAACCCACAGATGGGGCCTTACAAAGAACCCCTCCTAACCCTATGCCCCCTCCACCCATTGAACCACTCCCCCCCCCAAGGACATCACTTTGCCCTGCATGGACCCACTTGTTTCCCCCCCAACCAGGACCCTTCTGCCTTCCAGACCCCTTTTATCCCCCCCAGACCCCATTTATCCCCCCAGAACCCATGTATTCCCCCCCAGACCCCATTTATCCCCCCAGAACCCCATTATTCCCCCCCAGACCCCATTATTGCCTCCCAGAACCCCAGTTTATCCCCCCAGAACCCCATTATCCCCCCAGACCCCATTTTCCCCCAGAACCCCATTGTCCCCCACAGAAACCCATATTCCCCCCAGACCCCATTATTGCCTCCCAGAACCCCATTTATCCCCCCAGACCCCATTTATCCCCCCAGAACCCTATTATTCCCCCACCCAGACCCCATTTATCCCCCCCAGAACCCTATTATTTCCCACCACCCAGACCCCATTTATCCCCCCCCAGACTCCATTATTCCCTCTCCCAGACCCCATTTATCCCCCCAGAACCCCATTATTCCCCCCCAGACCCCAGTATTCCCCCAACAAACTCCACAATATCCCCCCTCAGAAACCCCATTATTCTCCCCCTATAGACTCATTATTCCCCCCAGACCCCATTATTCCCCCACAAACTCCACATATCCCCCCTCAGAACCCCATTATTCTCCCCCCTCCCTCTATTTATTCCCCCCAAACCCCATTATTTCCCTCCCCCAGAAGCCCATTTCCCCCCCGACCGCATTTATCCCCCCCAGACCCCATTTATCCCCCCAGAACCACATTATTCCCCCCCCCAGCAGCCCAAGAGCCCCAACCAGACCCCATTTAAATCCCCCCCCAGAACCCCATTAGATCCCCTAAACCCCTAGTTCTTTCCCCCCCCCCCCCAGAACCCATATTCCCCCCAGACCCCATTAATCCCCTCAGAACCCCATTAGTTCCCCCCCCCAGAACCCCATTATTCCCCCAGACCCCATTTAATCCCCCCCAGACCCCCCCCTAACCCCCCCAGCCCCGTTCCCATTATCCCCCCCCCAGGTGTCCACAGCCCAAGAGATCCAACGCCACTTTTCGGGGCGCCCTGCCGACCTGGTGGTTGTGATGGGGCCCCTGATGGTGAGGGTTTTTTTTTGGGGGGGGGGGGCCTGGGGGGGGGCACCAAATAGAGTGTGGGGGTTCCCATTAAACCCCCCCTACCCCAAATTTTTTCTGTGTCCCCCCCCTCAGTGACAGGGCTGCACGATCTGGATGAGTACATCCAGGCTCAGCTGCTGCTGGCGGTGAGTGAGGACCCCCCCCCCCCAAAATAAAACCCCCACAGACCCCCTAAAACCCATGGGGGGGAGCAACCTCCCCCCCCCCCCCATTATCCCTAATTTGTTCTGAAGTGGGGGGGTGCTAATTAATTTTTGCAGGCTCTCAACATCACCACCCACGTCCTGAAGAAGGGGGGCACCTTTGTGGCTAAGGTGAGGTATTGGGAGACCCCCCCCCCCAATTAATTGAGTGTCCCTAAATGAATGGGACCCCCCACAAATTCATTAGGGCCCCCCCTCAAATTAATTGATTGTTCCTAAATGAATGAGATCCCCCCCCACATTCTTAGGGACCCCCCAATTTGGGTGTCCCTAAATGAATGCCCACCCCCCCCAATTCATAGCAACCCCCCCTAATTAATTGAGTGTTTCTTAATGAATGGGACACTCCCCAACTAACTGCACCCTTACTAATTAATGAGACCCCCCCAAACTAACGGCACCCTCCGCTAATTAATAAGACCCCCCCCCAAACTAATGGCTCCCCCCCAACTAATGTCATCCTCACTAATTAATGAGACCCTCCCCAAACTAATGGTTCCCCCCCAACCAATGCCACCCCCACTAATTAAGGGCCTCCTCCCCAAACTAATGGTAACTCTCAACTAATGGCACCCCTGTCTAATTAATGAGCCCCCCCCTAAATTAATGAGCCCCCCCATCATTAACATAACCCCCCAATAAACTCCCCCCAACCCCCCACTCCAAGCATCCTTCAACCCCTCCCTCTCCCCTCAGATTTTGGGCCATTTGGGGGGGATTTGGGGACCGGGATCGCTTGGGGGGGGCATCAATGGGGTGTGGGGGTGTGGGGGGGGCATCACACGGACCCCCCCTCGTTGCCCCCCCCCCCAGATTTTCCGTGGGAAGGATTCCCCCCTCCTCTACTCCCAGCTGCGCCTCTTCTTCACCGACGTCACCTGCGCCAAACCCCGCAGCAGCCGCAACTCCAGCATCGGTGAGGAGCCCCAAAGCTCTGATTTTTGGGGTCAAAACCCCCCATTTTGGGGTCAAAACTTCAAAACTGTCTTCCTTCCCCCCCCCCCAAAAAAAAAACCAACCCAACCCAGAAGCGTTCGTGGTTTGTCGTGACTACAGCCCCCCCGAGGGCTACGTGCCCACCATGGACAACCCGCTGCTGGATCCCGATGGGGGTGAGTTTGGGGGGGGGGGGAGCATTTTGGGGTGGAATTTGGGGTTTTTGGGGTTGGGGGGGGCACTGAGGTGTGTTAATATCTGCCCCCCCCCCCCCCTTCCCCATCAGTTCTGGAGCTGTCGGAGCTGTCGGGGCCGTCGCGTCTGATCGTCCCCTTCGTGGCCTGCGGGGATCTGAGCGCGTACGACCCCGACAGAACCTATCCGCTGCAGGTGGGGGCACTGGGACGGACTGGGATATACTGGGATGGACTGGGGGGGGCACTGGGGGCACTGGGAGGGACTGGGGGGGGAACTGGGGCACTGGGGGATACTGGGAGGGACTGGGAGGGATCTAGGCTGGGGGGCACTGGGAGGACGGGAGGGACTGGGGACGGGACTGGGAGGGACTGGGGGGTATACTGGGAGGACTGGGGGGCACTGGGATATACTGGGAGGGACTGGGAGGGAACTGGGAGGGACGGGGGGGACTGGGGGCACTGGGAGGGACTGGGGGCACTGGGAGCGGACTGGGATATACTGGGAAGGACTGGGAGGACTGGGAGCACTGGGAGGGGACTGGGGGGCACTGGGAAGGACTGGGATGTACTGGGAGGGACTGGGGCGGGAACTGTGGGCACTGGGAGGGACTGGGATATACTGGGAGGGGAACTGGGGACTGGGGGGACTGGGGGGAACTGTGGGCACTGGAAGGACTGGAGGGACACTGGGATAGCTGGGAGGGACTGGGGATGGGGACTGGGGCACTGGGGGGACTGGGGGCACTGGGAGGGACTGGGGGACTGGGTTACTGGGAGGGACTGGGGGGAACTGGGGCACTGGGATATACTGGGAGGGACTGGGAGGGACACTGGGTGGCACTGGAGGGAGCACTGGGAGGGACTGGGAAGCAACTGGGAGGACTGGGAGCACTGGGAGCACTGGGAGGCACTGGGATATACTGGGAGAGACTGGGGGGGAACTGGGGGCACTGGGATATACTGGGAGGGACTTGGGTGGAAATGGGAGCACTGGGAGGGAATGGGGGGGGAAATGGGGGCACTGGGAGTGGGCATGGTATACTGGGATGTACTGAGGGGGACTGGGAGGGTATGGGGGTGCACTGGGGATACTGGGAGGGACTGGGGGGCACTGGGATCGACTGGGAGGGGTTTATGGGGAAAATGGGATGGACTGGGAGTAACTGGGATGGACTGGGAGGCACCGGGGGGGGGGGCACTGGGTTTTCTGGGTTTTACTGAGACTCCTTACGGTGGTTACTGGTCCATACTGGTCCTTACTGGGAGCACTGGTTTCACCCCCCCCCCTCCATAGCTGTCCCCGGAGCAGCCGTACCGCTATCGTGCCCCCCCCAGCCCCCCCCATCGCACCCCCCTACGCTGCTGCACTGCAACGGCACCGCGGGGGGGGGCCCTCGTGCAAGGGGATGGGCGTGCAAGGAGCCACGTGTGAGCCACCGGGTGTGCAAGGAGCCTGGTGCAAACACAAAGGTGTGCAAGGAGAAGAAGAAGAGGAAGGAGGAGCCTCAATGGGAGGAGATGGGCGTGCAAGGAGCCTCGTGTGAGATGGGTGTGCAAGGAGCATCGTGCAAAGACACAGACGTACAAGGAAATGAGGAAGGAGCCTCGTGCAAGGAGATGGGTGTGCAAGGAGCCATGTGCAAGATGAGTGTGCGAGGAGATGAGGAAGGAGGAGCCTTGTGTGAGGAGATGGGTGTGCAAGGACCCTTGTGTGAACAACTGGGTGTGCAAGGAAGTGAGAAAGGAAGAGGAACCTTGTGTGAGGACGTGGGTGTGCAAGGAGCCACGTACAAGAAAATGGGTGTGCAACATCACGATGCAATGAGAAGGAAGGAGCTGTGTGCAAACAGGGAGACCCTCTGTGCAAGGAAACAAGCGTGCACGGCCCCCTGTGCAAAGAGATGAGTGTGCAAGGAGCCTCGTGCAAAGGAACAGGTGTGCAAGGAGCCTTGTGTGAGGAGGAGCAACGCTTGTGCAAGGAGCTGCAGCACCAGAGTCTCGGACAGTGACACCTCATGCGGGGCAACAAGTGTGCAAGGCACTCGTGCAAGAACGCTTGTGAAAAACTGCAAAACACGCCCGGAAATGTGTGCGCGTGCAAAATGAGTGTGCAAAGCCCTCGTGCAAAACCACGCCTGCGTCGCTGTCAGTGTGCTTGTGCCCTCTACCCCCCCACCCGTGCTCTTGCACACGCGTGTGCAACACAGCGGAGGGGGGACAGACTTTTATTGAATGGGACCCCGATGGTTTTTTTGGGGGGG
>JADANK010000862.1:0-13267 GCA_021292215.1 Lophura nycthemera
GTAGGACCCCTGGTGGTTGGCTATGGGGCCTGGCTAGGCCTCACAGGCCAGCAGTGATGCTTCTGGACTGGTTGAACTACCCAGGCTAGTTGGTCTGTTGGCTTTAGGCCTACCAGTACCTTCCCAACCAGCCAGCTGGCTCTTTACCTGGCAGGGCCCCTATGGCCGACTGGTCTTTTATCTTCATTAGCCCTTGTTCTGCTGTGGAGGACAGGTGGAAGCAATTCACCTGTCTGGCCAAGGGCTGGAGCCTGGTTGCACCCCTCCCTAACCTCATCTCAGGGCTGGCTGCCCCCTGTAAGGGCTCTCTGCATGGAGGTGTGTTCTTTGTTGGTGCTGTGTGTGCCTGCTCTTCAGAATGGGTTAAGCAGTTTTGTCTTTGTGTTCTGGATTGAGTTCTTTGCCTTTTGGGGGTAACTAGAAGCTGTGTCTGCTGTTGCCTTGGTATCCAGTTGTTGTTTTGGGCTAAGGGTTCTGCTGTAGAGTTTGTGGGCTGGGTCTCAGGAGGCCCCTGAGGGTCTCTGGCTTTGAGCATTAGTCAGTGGCAGTTGTTAGTTGTAGAGTGATCTGAGTGTGTGTGTGAATGGTGGTGCTTAGAGCTGTGTGAATTCCTTGGCGAGGCCAAACAGCGTGGAGGTCCTTCTGCTTCTAGTTGTGCAAGGCAGGAGTGAAGGATGTTTCTCAGTTTCTGCAGCTGAGAGCGTTTTGTTTGCTCGTGCAGCTTTGCTGTGAGCGATGTGGAGCTGTCAGGCAGACTTGGGTTCCTTTGCCGCTCTCCCAGCAGCAGTGAGACTAGTAATGCCTTCTGAAAGTGCACTGCAGCTGAGAAATTAGTTAGGCTTGGCAGTGGAAATGCTGTGTTGGAGGGATTGTTAGTGGTCAGAGACAGGCTCATTTGGGTGGTGCCCAGTGCCAGGACAAGAGGCAGTAGGCACAACCTGGAACACAGGTTCTGTCTGACCATCAGGAAGCACTTCTGTGCTGTGCAGATGTCAGAGCAGTGGCAAAGGTTGCCTGGAGAGGTTGTGGGGTGGATCCGTGAGGATCTCCAAAAGCAGTCTGGACGTGGTCCCAGGAACCCTGCCCTGAGTCTGCTGAGCACATGGATCCAGAGGTGTCTCCAACCTCAACCATTCTGTGATTTTTTTTTTTTTATTGAGTACTCAAAAATCCATATATTTGTTTGCAGAGGTGAGCAGAGTTGGTTTTCACACCCGTGTTTAAAGCTTTGTGTCTCTGTGTGGTCAGCTCTTTAGAAAACCAGTTGTACAATTTCAAATTCACTTATCCTCGAGCTTTCAAAGATAAGCACCTAAAGCCCTTTTCTTTCTGGATTGCTGAAATATCCTGAGGAGTCTGCAGGGAGAGGGAGGAAGAAAAATACAACAAACAAACAAAAAACCGTCCAAAGGAAAACATCGATGGAAGACATAGGTAAAGGAATCTGTCAAGTTACCTAGCTCAAATTTTCATTGAAAAGGAAATAAATACTGGGAATAATTTCAGTTTCTATTCTTAGCTTCTATTTCTGCAAAAAGGGAATCCAAGCGTGCATTTGGTTTGCCTGTGGACTGGAAGCTCTGTTGCTGCTTTTTTGCTTCCAACATAACCTCTGTTCACGTTTCTGGTTGCCTTTCAGAACCTGCTCTGCATAAGTAAAACAGAGCCAGCACGTTGGATTCAGTCTCTAAACAAAGAGGCCTTAAGCTGACCAGAAGCAGCAGTGGAGGCATTTCATGGTGAGTAGGCACAAAAGTACAATTCTGTGCCCAGGTGTTAAGGCACTACTACTTTTTAGAAGCAATATCTTATTGGAATAAGGGCTGTTGTTTTTAGTTTTGAAGGAAGATTTTAAACATAGAGAAATACAAAAAAAACCACCACCAGGTTTCTTTTACTGCTTCTGAATTTTTCGTGGATTCAGGAACTTTGTCCTATGGCAAACCCTTGCTGTTAGATTCCCTTCATTAGGCCAGGTTTTTGCCAGGTATTTACTCCATTTTAAAAACCCTCTCTAAAACCACGTCTGTCGAAAGCTTTAAAGGGTAAAACAATTAAATGTTACAGTGAAATAATTTTGCTCAAAAAACCCTCCTGATTAACACCGGCAGGAATTCTTGTATCAGCCGATTATGCAGCATTTTAAGCCCACTGTCCATCAGCTCAGCTTTGCGGTTCTGGTGAGTTAAAAATACAGTGCACAAATCTTACTGCCGTGGGATACCTAGGGCCATTGTGGGTCCAGAACTCAGTCCAAAAACTAATGGAAATTTTTAGAGTATTTCAGAATGAAGGCTCTTTATTAATACCAGTCAATATAACTTTGTTTTACTTCATATTTTTTACTTATTTGATTTAAAATCAGTGCTTCTTTTTTTTTTTTTCCCACAGTCTCTCAGACAGTTCAACCTGCTATTTGTAAAATTTTAATCCTTTGGGTTGTGGGTTTGAAGCAAAGCGGAAAGCCATGCCCGGCAGGAGGTTGGGGGAGCTCCAGGCCACCTTTGCGCCCCCAAGGATGAGGGCTGGGGCTGGCGGGGGGCAGGGATGCTGGCCAGAACGCATCTCTGTGGAGGAGGCAAAGGGCAGAGGGGGCGAAGGGGAGTACCGGGCAGGCCCGTCAGCAAGGGGAGGAAAAAGCCTGGGGAAAGAAGGGAAATAGGAAGGGAGGCATAGCGTTTGAAGCTGTGGCGAGCGGAGCCATTGGCAGAGCAGTGAGCGAGCGGCAAGGTTGGATTTTCTCCAGGTAGCGCAAAGCCAAGGCATCAAGGAGGAGGAAGGGGAGAAGGTAGTGGGGAAAGGGGGAAAGGCGGAAGGGAGGCAGGGGGAGGGGGGGAAGGAGAGGGGGAAGGGAGGGAGGGGAAGGGGAAAAGAGGGGGAGGGAGGGTAGGGAAATGGGAAAGGGAAAAGGGAGGGAAAAAAAAAAAAAAAAGGGGAAAAAAAAAAAAAAGGGAAAAAAAAAAAAAGAAAAAAAAAAAAGGGAAAAAAAAAAAAAAAAAGAAAAAAAAAAAGAACGAAAAAGAAAAAGGGAAAAGCGTAAAGGAAAAAAGCAAGAATAAAAAGAAAGATCACCAAAAAAAAATGGATGGCACAAAGGAGAAGGAAGAGGCAGCAAAAGAAAGAGGAAAAGCACAAAAAGCCGGAATCAGGAGAAGTTTAATGAGGAAAAGTTAATTGGGGTTGGAAGGGTTTGGGTAAAAATTTTAAAAAAAAAAAAAGCATGAAGTGAAGAAAGGAATGAGCTTAATAATTAAAAACAGTGGATTGCAACAAATACAGGGAAGGCAAATATGAAACCTTACTGTGTAGCAGTTACCTGAGGCCCCTGACTGATGAGTGATCCTGGGATGGAAGAAGCAGTTTTGCCAGTTTGATGGGAGCTGATAGTTGTAGCTGTAGTCACAAATAACTGGTTCTGTAGTGAGAGCTGACCTTGGCAGTTTATCTTGTTTGTGCCAAGACTTGTTTTGCAAGCAGGTTTTCCACGTTGGCTCTGTATGACACTTTGGATGAGCGGGTATGGAGTGGAAGAAACCCTGCAGAGCCTGGTGAGAACCAAAGCAGGAGAGAGGAAAAGTGCCCTTTGCAGCAGGGACGCCGTGCTGGCTGTTGGGGTAATAGGCGGGGATGGGAGTGGTACAAGGGAAGTGGGGATTGGTTCATGGGTTTCCTGGGTGGGTTCGTGGGTTTCCTGGGCAGTTGCGTGTCACGGTATATAAGTGCTTGTTACGCAGCAATAAAATTGGCTTTCGGCGTAGGAATGCTGGTCGTTCGGTCCGTCCGACTGTCCCCTCGCCGGAGGTCGATGTTGCGCAGCAACGTCTGGTGACCCCAACGTGATCTGTTGGGCGCTAAGCGTCGGGTGCGAGTTAGGCGGTGGCCGCGTGAGGCGGCGTGGGCGCACGAGTGAGGTGCGCGGGGGGCCCGTGTGTCGCGTATTGTCAGGCGCGGCGTTGTCTGTGTGAGTGCGGTGTGCGAGACCTCGGCCGACAATGGGGCTCGGCGTGGACGAGGTGCTGAGTATGCTTAAATCCTTGGCCAAGGAAGTAGGGATAACACTACATAAGAAGGAGTGCCAGCCGCTTTTAAATTGGATACTGCGGCGGCAACTTGCTCTGACATCTTTGCAGTGTTTGCAGAAGGCGGTTTTAGAGGTGGTGGGAAAGGAGCTTTGGGAGAGTGCCTGCGTAGGGAACAAGGAGGCACTGTCTTTGCTTCCTGCGTATGGGGCTCTAAAAGGCATGTTAGAAAAACTTAGTGGTGAGGTTCAATTGTGGGCTACTGTGCACAGGTTGCTCTGTCAGGAGATGTCTGTTTGTTTTTCGGAAACTGCGGGAGCGACGGGGGAGAAACTCGACAGGGGTAACGGGTTAGAGGAGGAATCGCGAGAAAGGGAGAACTCAGGGGAAGGGTCTGACTGAAGGGAGGAAGACATCGATGAGGGTCCTGGAGGGGAATCAGAATGTTCGGAGAGGAAGATAGGAGAAGGAAAGGAGGAGGAGGAGGAAGCTGATGGCGTGTTGTGGTCTAGGGAGGGTCGCCATTATGTTTGTTTTCCTGCTGCTCGAGTGGGTGAGGGTCCCCTTAACAGGGATACCTTCGCTTCTGTGGCCCCTCCATTATACCATCAGAATGTAGTTAAAGGAACAGGAGAGGAATTGAGCTCCTCTGAGTCAGGAGAGGAATTGCTCAAACTCAGGACGCGTCTCATGGAATTGTTGTCTGCGAGCGAGCGAGGGGGCACCAGGCGGGGATAGTTTGAAATTGAAAGGGGCTTCTCCCCTCAAATCTTCTTCAGAAAAGGGGGGGAGCGAACTGCAGCTTTGGTGCGTATTGTTTGCTAGAACGTTTTTGCAGATTTGTTGATCGGGTGCAGATTTTATCGTAGGGAACAATCTTCCAGCCAAGGCACAAGATGTTGTGCTTCACGAGTGCTTGTGGTCTGGGGCTCTTCTTGCAGTCAAAACAGCCTTAGCCACACTTCCTTCCACCGCGACAGCTGGCAAGCTTATTCAGCATGGGTGCAACTTTGGTAGAGCTCAAGAGGTACAGCTTGTGGTGCACGCTTTGCAGGTGTTTACTGCCGGCTGCTACAACTGCAAAGCGTCCAACCACAGAGCTCGAGAATGCCCTAATAGGGATCAACAGGGCCTGCTAACTTAGCGGGGCAGCGCTTGCGCTGCTGGGTCTGTGGGGCCTTGCATAAAGATAGGTGAGGACAAGACTCAACGTGTTGCTCCAGCTGAATTTAAGCAGTTCACAGACTTGCTCCACGGCGACACCAACTTGGCAGCTCCACGAGAATTACTAGCACAATTTCATCGTCTCCTGTTGTTATTTCTAGAATGGGTTCAAGGGTGGGGACTGGCGCATAGAGAGGGTGTCCGATGGAGGCCCAGGATACCGGAGCACGCTGTTTGCCCGATGGTGCTCCCAATGGGGAATTCGTCATACCACGGGGTTCCTGGGAACAGTCAGGGTCAAGCAGTCATTGAGTGGGCACATCTCGCGCCTAAGTGGCGGCTTGACGCACTTAGAGAGGGTGGGGGGCTGAAGCCACTCAGCTTTGTCCTCCAGCGATATAAAGTTTGAATCATCTTGAGGGTCGAGCCGAGGATTTCGCTTGGGTGAATGTGATCCCGTAGGAGAGGTTCGCATTCGCAAAGGGGGTGCTGGCCCATGGTCAGTTAACCAGTACCCGCTTCTTGTCCGTGGACGAGGGTACGCTTGTGTTCAGACCTGTTCTGGCCCGCTTTGGCTGCCGGCCAGATGGGTCCGTCTGGTGCCTGCGACAAAGGCACCAGATCTGTGAATTATGTAAATATTTGCCTCTTTTCAGCTTTACAGTGGATTGCTGCAACATGACCCACTAGATAGTTTTTCACCCAGTTCCAGGGTGTCTTTTCTCTTGCAACAGTCGTTTTAGCTTGGAACAAGCCACACTGATATCAGCATTGTCTTCTGAACAAACAGTCCTGCAATCTGGTGGAAAGGGGGCTGAACATGGCATTGAAGTTATTGCAGCTAAGGGAAAAAGCACCCCAGATGCAGAAATTGCGTGGTTCGGCTGCGTGCTGGTTCCTTTCATGGGGGTGTTGCTCAGGCCCTGCACTTTTGTCCGCACGGGTTAGGGGTTGACATGGGGCCCACACCTAGTGGGTGTCCCTGGGGGGGGCGACGGGTATATGACAAGGGTGATTCCCTAGAGTTGTGGGAACTCCAGTCATGTCATTAATTTTGCTGGAGACACGTGGCTTGTGATTGATCTGACCGAGGTGAAAGATAATGACCTGGAAATGGCAAAGTCGACCGTGCGAGTTACCCAGGTCACGACAAAGGGTCCCATTCGTCTGCCGGGAACTTGGTGGATAGTCTGCGCCAAAGGCAAGGCGTGGAAGACTGTCCCGGCCAACACAACCCTCGGCCTGTGTACCTTTGGGGTACTGCTTTGGCCCGCAGCGTATTCCCATAAACATGGGGGTAGGGAAAGGAGAGCTTTGACAACCAATTATATCTCCGAGTCTTGCCACGAAGAACTATACCTGCCAAATCTATCCCTCAGAATTTTCCTCAGCTTCTTCGCTAGCCCTGTGCTCACAGCTTGGACAACGACCAACGTGCAGAAACTTGCGTGCATTGTTGCAAAAAACACAAATGTTCGACTGCTGCAATTGATTCTCTAGCCCAAGCGCTTCATGCTTTGAAGGTTGCTCACGAGGAAGCCATTGACTTTGCACTTATGGCCTTAGGGATCAGGATGCTCTTGGGCGGAGCCAGAAGAGATCGCACGTTATTGTTGCGTTCGTAGCAACGGTTCTGTAGAAAACCTGCTACAACGGGCACAGCAGATGGGTCAAGAGTTGAGGGACACCTCGAAGAAGATTTCCATCGTGGAAAGCTGGTGGTTCTGGGACTGGTCCTGGCTGGGAGGTGTACTGGGAACGGTTCTTACGTGGATTGTGATTATTTTGCTGGTAATCTGCTTCGCTCCAATGTTACTGCAAATGCTAAACGGCATGATCAGGCGGCATCTGATCAGAGCTCACTTCTGCTTTTGCCGCATCAAGAAATGTAATCATTTGCTTATTGCTTCGGGAATGGGGAAACCGGGGTTAAGTGGGGTACTGTTAAAGGGATGTATAAACTGTCATAGAGAGGGGGGAGATGTTGGGGTAATAGGCGGGGATAGGGGTGATACAAGGGGAAGTGGGGATTGGTTCATGGGTTTCCTGGGTGGGTTCGTGGGTTTCCTGGGCAGTCGCGTGTCACGGTATATAAGTGCTTGTTACGCAGCAATAAAATTGGCTTTCGGCGTATGAACGCTGGTGTTTGGTCCGTCCGACTGTCCCCTCGCCGGAGGTCGATGTTGCGCAGCAACACACTGTGATCCAGTCAGGACCGTAGCCCTGCCACTGCACAGATTTCCAGCTCATCATTTTTCTTCTTTTGCTGCGTTCATTGTCGTAAAGGCCGTTCAGAAATCATCCCATTCCAGAAGCATCACTGGATTTTCCATGCGTGGACCTTGCATCTACAGCATGCTATTGGTGTTTTTCAGGTGGCACACAGGCATTAGATCCCTTTGTGAAGAATGGTGTTGTTCCCAGACAGCCTTGCCCAGGGCAGAGTGTTGGTGCTGGCCTGGCAGAACCAGGAACACCCCCTGTGCTGGATGTATTTCACAGGGCTCTCTGTTTCTCTTTTCCATCACAGCAGAGTACTCCCTTCTCACTGTGACGCCCTATGACCGCTACGTTGCCATCTGCAAGCCCCTGCACTATGGGACGCTGCTGGGCAGCAGAGCTTGTGCCACATGGCAGCAGCTGCCTGGGGCTGTGGATTTCTCAATGCTCTGCTATATACTGCCAATGCATTTTCACTGCCACTCTGCCGAGGCAATGCTGTGGATCAGTTCTTCTGTGAAATCCCCCAGATCCTCAAGCTCTCCTGCTCAAACTTCTAGCTCAGAGAAATGTGGGTTGTTGTGATTGCTGTCTGTTTAACATCTTGATGTTTTGTTTTCATTGTGTTTTCCTACATGCAGATCTCCAGGGCTGTGCTGAGGATGCCCTCTGAGCAGAGATGGCACAAAGCCTTTTCCACGTGCCTCCCTCACCTGGCTGTGCTGACCCTGTTTCTCAGCAGTGTTTTTTTGCTACCTGAAGCTCCCCTCCATCTCCTCTCCACCCCTGAACCTGGTGCTGACAGTTTTGTACTCGGTGGTGCCTCCAGCAGTGAACCCCCTCATCTACAGCATGAGGAACCAGGAGCTCAAGGATGCCCTGAGGGAATTATTTAAATACATCTTGCTTCAGCATCAGCAACACATTCATTCATCTTCACATTCAGCATCTACAAGTCTGTGGAGATGCTACAGTAGACGACATTGAATTTCTCTTATTTATTTTCTTGTTTATTTGTTTTCAAGTTGAATTTTTTTGTTGTCCTTATGATAACTGTAATTCCAATTAAATATTATTATAAACCAGTCTTCTTCGGAATCCTTTCCTTTTTACCTCTTACAAGCGTATTGTATGTAAGGACTGAGGCTCTTTGAATAGGGAAAACAGCAGCAGAACATCATTTATCTTGGTTCCCATCTCCCCTGGAGCTAGCAGAGCAGCCCCAGCATGTGGTGTGGGGAGAGAAGGAGCCAGGAGCCCAGCTGCCACGCGGAGCTGCAGCCCTGGTGTCCGTGGGGCAGCCCCTCACTGCCCGGTGGCCATTGCCTCTCTGCTGTCTTCCAGTCAGCGCTGCTACTTCCCTGGAGCCGTGGCCATGAGCAGCAGCAGGTAGTGGCTTGTCAGGGCTTCTCTCTTTACACTTGGAGCAGGCTCTGAGCCCTCCTCATATGCCCTTGAATTTGTGACAGCCCTCAGGTCTGGTGTACCTCAGTGACAGCCCTGCTGTCTCTACAGCATCATCCTGTGGCTGCAGGCAGGCAGGCAGTGTGCACCGCTGTGCCAGAGCTGGCCTCCCTGATGGAACTGTAGTAATGAAAGGGGAAATGGTGTCCAAGTGAAAGAAGGGAGATTTAGATTGCATTAAAGGAAAAAGTCTTTCATGATAAGAGTGGTGAGGCACTGGCACATGTTGCCCAGAGAGGTGCTGGAAGCTCCATCCTTGCAGGCACTCGGGAAGAGGCTGGAGCAGGCTCTGAGCACCTGATAGAGCTGTAGGGGTCCCAGTTCACTGCAGGGAGTTGGACTAGATGACTTTTAAGGGTCTCTTCCAAATCAAATGATTTTATCATTCTGTCACTCTATGACTTATTGCATTGCTCAGTTGCCTATTAAGCCCTTAGAGGCACCCCTTGGTCTTGCCCAGCACCATCCTTGGCTGCTGATTTATCAGGGCAGGTGGAAAGGGACTCAGCAGCAGAGATCCCCACCTGGCTGAGTCTACTTCTCCCTGGAGCAGCACAGCCAGGGAAGGTCATCCTGGGGCCCAGGGCAGCGCAGCCCCCACCTCTGCAGAGAAGCTCTGCCAACTCATGGCCCTGCAAGAAGCGCAGGGAGAAAAGCAGGAGCAGCCAGCCAGGCCAGCACCAACACGCTGCCCTGGGCAAGGCTCTCTGAGCACAGGGGTGGCCCTGGAGAAGGGCATGGAAGTACTTTGGAAGTACTGCAGGGGGGCTCAAATGAGAAAGGGAAAGTTATATTTGCAGGTATTGGCAGGGTCAGGCTGCTCTGTGCTTTGGCCAGCAACATGGAGGGCATCTCACAGTCAGAAGATGTAACATACCACTGATGGGTGCTGAGCTCCATGGTGATTTTTGGGTCCCAGCTCTGTGGAAGCTCCCTACAGCACAGTGGCTCTGTGTGCGTTCCCCTCTGCAGGACAACCCAGCCCCACTGCCTCTCACACAGCCCCTGGGAGCTCTGTGCAGGCACCATGTGGGCAGCATGCGTGCAGGGGTACATTGATGTTCCCCCCTCACAGCCCCTGACAGCCCAAACTGCCCAGCTCCCCACTGCCCTTCTGCTCCAGCAGCCTTCCCCACCAGCCAGCCACTGCTCCAGCCCCGTGTGTCCCACACAGTGTCATGGACAGCCCTGTTCCGGCTCTGCTGAGCTCTGGACTGGGAGAGGGACCGGGCCGGGCTGCCCATTCCCCAGTGCAGGCACTGAGCCCGGTCAGAGCATGGAGGGCTCCCATTTCAGCCATCAGCCCTCAGCAGTTCCGAGGTGAGAGTCTGCTGCTGGGAACTACAGGCTTAAGGCTCAGGAATGGTGGTCGTTTCCTTGGGCAATGTCTCCTTTTTGCTCCTGCAAGAGGAAGCTGGCTGGATCCCTTCTGTGAAGCACCCTGCTCAAGGGCCCCATGGGCTGAGGTGCTCCAAGGGGGCCCAGGATCACCTCTGCCTGCTCCCTCCTCCTGTGGGCTCACAGAGGCTGCAGCCCCGCAGAGCCCCCAGCACAGGGGTCATCCGTGTATGGTCACAACCAGTGCACATTGCGCCAGTTGCCCCCAGCACCCACACAGTCTTGTCCAGGGAAAAGATTTGGGGTTGCCACTGTTAGGACAGGCACTGAGGAACAGCCACAAGATCATAAGGCTCCTGGTCATGCTTGCATCTGCCGGGAATTTTCAATCCCAGATCAGTTCCTACGCCCTGCATCCCTCTTTGGAGCAGTTGGGCCGTAGATGGGTGAGTCTGTACTGGCTGATCAGTACTGGTCAGGGTGTGAAGCAGACCCAGACGGATGGGGATGAGTGCAGCCCATCCCTTCTCTGGGAGTCTCTGGGTGTCCAAAATGTTTGGAATGACAGTGGAACATTTCCAAAGGCAATAGGAGCGTACAGGTATGCCTGAGGTGACAGGAATCCCTCTCCAGCTTCCCTTCCCTGTGTTTATTACATCCCAGTTACCTCAGTGAAGACCACAGACATCTCATTTGCCTGTATATTCAGAGGCAGGACCTAGAAACTATGAGCGTCAGCTCTGACTCACATTCTATATGGGCTCCAGGAGAAAGGGAAGAGAGTGATGTCTCAGTAGAAGTGAAAGAATCAAAATATTAGTGTAACAATTAAGATAACCACTAATAAAAACAATACTAAAAAAAAAAAAAAAAAAAAAAAGGGAGGGGAATATATTGATTAGAATAAGTAAATGTTATAACCATAAAAGAACATGCAATAGGCCCATTATGGGACAGACTGAGAGTCATTTGCAGAGAAAGACAATAAGATTAGCACAGCTAAAATGTGTCGCTGTCATCATATTCCTCAAAGCATCCTTGAGCTCCTGGTTCCTCATGCTGTAGATAAGCGGGTTCACTGCTGGAGGCACCACTGAGTAAAAAAATGACACCACCAGGTCCAGGGGTGGAGAAGAGATGGAGGGGGGCTTCAGGTAGGCCAGAAAGTCAGTGCTGAGAAACAGAGAGACCACGGCCAGGTGAGGGAGGCACGTGCAAAAGGCTTTGTGCCGTCCCTGCTCAGGCGGCATCCTCAGCACAGCCCTGAAGATCTGCACGTAGGAAAACACCATGAAAACAAAACACCCCAAAGTTAACATAGCACTAAGCAGAAGAAATCCAGATTCCCTGAGGTAGAAGTTTGAGCAGGAGAGCTTGAGGAGATGGGGGATTTCACAGAAGAACTGGTTCACAACATTGCCTCGGCACAGAGGCAGTGAAAATGTGTTGGCAGTTTGAAGAACAGCATTGAGGACCCCGGAGCCCCAGGCAGCTGCTGCCATGGTGGCACAAGCTCTGCTGCCCAGCAGGGTCTCGTAGTGCAGGGGCTTGCAGATGGCAACGTAGCGGTCGTAGGACATGACGGTGAGAAGGGAATATTCTGCTGAAAACAAAAACAAAAAGAAAAAGACCTGTGCAGCACATGCAGCATAGGAGATGTCCCTGGTGTCCCAGAGGGCATTGGCCATGGCTTTGGGGAGAGTGGTGGAGATGCAGCCCAGGTCGAGGAGGGCGAGGTTGAGGAGGAAGAAGTACATGGGGGTGTGCAGGCGGTGGTCCAGGCTACGGCGTGATGATGAGGCCGTTGCCCAGGAGGGCAGCCAGGTAGATGCCCAGCAAGAGCCAGAAGTGCAGGAGCTGCAGCTGCCGCGTGTCTGCCAACGCCAGCAGGAGGAACTCGCTGATGGAGCTGCTGTTGGGCATCTGCTGCCGCTGGCCATGGGGACCTGATAAAGGGAGGAAAAGCGAAACAACATTACAGTAGACCTCTCTGAGCAAGGCCTACTTCATTTCTTACTGAAACCTCCCTCACTGCCCCTGCCTTTTCTGCAGGACCTTTGCTTGAGCTCTGGTTGCTGCTGGCTGAGGATGCCACTGGGCACAGCGAATGCTGCTGTGGAGACTGTTGGAGTCAGGCCTGACCAACCACAAAAAAAAAGCTAAATACAGAGTGATCTCAGATTAAAATACATGCGATAAAAAGCAGTTTTTTCTCAGTTTCACAAAAAAGCATGGCAGGGCTCTGTGATATCGCTTTCTTTATCTTTTCCTTTTTGACCCTCTACACAATAGGATTTCTTTTCTCATCATAACTGAGGAGCTCAGCTCTGCTATCTTCACCAGGGGCACAGAGGGTTCAGTGTTCATTTCTTAACACTGAGGTCTTGTCTCCATGGGGCTGCTGGTTAACACAGAGATGCTATGGGAGATCCAGAGGCACCTGCAGCCTAGCAGACACCTCCCAAAAATAGTTGAATGCCACAATAACAGTGTATCCTGAAGGGAATGTCAGTTCATTCCCAGACCCCCAAACAGCATTTCCCAGAGCCTCAAAGCTTAAGGGGAGAAATGAATGTGTTTTCTCCATGGACATATCTGCATGACAGAACCCACCGTGTCAGTGTCTGAGATGCACCTGAATTCTCACCCTCCAACCAAATGTGTCCAGTGGCAGCTACGACCAAGATTACGTGGCATTGGGCTGGAGCTCTATGTTGGGAGAAATTAACAGGCCAGGAGCTGCTGCAGGGAAGATGTCTGCACTTTGCACTTCAGGGATGGCCAAATCCCCCTCCCACCATCTTTCTGGCAGCAGGTCCCTCTCCCATCCTGCCCATGTCTCTGCTGCCTGCAGCTGTTTCTCTGACCACAGGTCCCTGCCTGGAGCTCACAGAGCCCATCTCAGCTACTGTGTGCTCAGCTCTGCCCTGCAGACCTGATTCCTGATATTGGGCACTGCCCAGGGGCATCTCAGTGTGTGCAGATGCTTTGGGCCAGGTCACAGGGAACCTGCTGAAACTGAGCATGGGGTGATGGTGATTCCTATGGGCTGAGGAGCAGTA
>JADANK010000863.1:0-16806 GCA_021292215.1 Lophura nycthemera
TCCCCCCTTTTTTTCCCCTTTTCCCCCTTGGCAGTTCCCCTTTTTCCCCTTTCCTCCTTTTTCCCCTTGCAGTTCCTTTTCCCCCGTTCTCCTCCTTCCCTTTCCCTCCTTCTCAATTCCTTCCTTTTTCCTCCTTGTGAATTAATTTGCCCCCGTTCGCCTCCTTCCTTTTTTCCCCTTGGCAATTCTTTCTTTTCTTTCCCCTCAGCAATTCCTTTTCCCTCATTCTCCTCCTGCTTTTTTCCTGCGAGGGACTCGGGTGTGGGGCTGGAGGGCTCACTTATGGGGCTGGAGGGCTCACTTATGGGGCTGGAGGGCTCACTTATGGGGCTGGAGGGCTCACTTATGGGGCTGGAGGGCTCACTTAGGGGGCTGGAGGACTCACTTAGGGGGCTGGAGGACTCACTTATGGGGCTGGAGGGCTCACTTATGGGGCTGGAGGACCTGGGTGCAGGGCTAGAGGACTCGGATTTGGGGCTGGAGCACCTGGGTGCACGGCTGGAGGACTCACTTGTGGGGCTGGAGGACCTGGGTGCACAGCTGGAGGACTCGGTCTTGGGGCTGGAGGACTCAGACTCGAGGTGCGCGGCTGGAGGACTCACTTATGCGGCTGGAGGACTGAGATGTGGGGCTGGAGGACTCGGACTTGGGGCTGGAGGACTCGGACTTGGGGCTGGAGGACTCGGACTTGGGGCTGGAGGACTCGGACTTGGGGCTGGAGGACTGAGATGTGGGGCTGGAGGACCTGGGTGCGCGGCTGGAGGACTGAGATGTGGGGCTGGGGGACTCACTTATGGGGCTGAAGGACTTGAGGTGTGGGGCTGGAGGACTGGGGTGTGGGGCTGGAGGACTGGGGTGTGGGGCTGGAGGACTGGGGTGGGGCTGGAGGACTTGAGGTGTGCAGCTGGAGGAGTCACTTATGGGGCTGGAGGACCTGGGTGCACGGCTGGAGGACTCACTTATGGGGCTGGAGGACCTGGGGTGTGCGGCTGCAGGACTGGGGTGCGGGGCTGGAGGACTCGGACTTGGGGCTGGAGAACTGAGATGTGAGTTCCGCTTTTCCCCCTGTCTCCTCCTTCCCCTTTTTTCCCCGTTGTGAGTCAGTTCCCCTTTTCCCCCCGTCTCCTCCTTCCTCCCTTTTTTCCTCGTTCCCCCTCTTTCCCCGTTGCGAGCGAGTTCCCCCATTTTTCCCCGGTCACCTCCTTCCCCTTCTTCCCCCGTTGTGAGTGAGTTCCCCCTTTTTGCCCCACTCCCCTCGTTCCCCTTCTTTTTCCCCTGTTGTGAGTTCCCCTTTTTCCCCCCGTCTCCTCGTTCCCCTTTTTCCCCCCCGTCCCCTCCTTCCCTTTTCCCGTTGTGAATTCCTTGTTTCCCTCCTTCTCCTCGTTCCCTTTCCCATTCTCCCCCTCCCCTTTCCCCCCTTTTCCCCCTGGCAGCTCCCCTTTTCCCCTCCTTCCCCTTGCAGTTCCCTTTCCCCCGTTCTCCTCCTTCCCTTTTCCTCCTTTACACTTCCTTCCGTTTTCCTCCTTGTGAATTAAGTTTCCCTCGTTCTCCTTCTGCCTCTTTTCTCCTGGGGAATTCGTTTTCCCGTGTTCTTCTCATCCCTTTTCCCTCCGAGGGACTCGGGTGTGGGGCTGGAGGACGGGGTGTGGGGCGGGAGGACTGGGATGTGGGGCTGGAGGACTTGGGGGCAGCCCTGGAGGACCTCGGTGTGGGGCCGGAGCGCTGACTTGTGGGGCTGGAGGACCTCGGTGTGGGGTTGAAAAACCTCGGTGTGGGGCTGGAGGACTCACTTATGGGGCAGGAGGACCAGGGTGTGGGGATGGAGGACTTGGGGACGGCCCGGGAGCACCACGGTGTGGGGCAGTAGGGCTGCGATGTGGGGCTGGAGGACTCACTTATGGGGCAGGAGAACTGAGATGTGGGGCTGGAGGACTTGAGGTGCGTGGGTGGAGGACTCAGATTTGGGGCTGCAGGACTTGAGGTGCGCGGCTGGAGGACTCACTTATGGGGCTGGAGGACTCGGACTCGAGGTGCGCAGCTGGAGGACTCACTTATGGGGCTGGAGAACTGAGATGTGGGGCTGGAGAACTGAGATGTGGGGCTGGAGGACCTGGGTGCACGGCTGGAGGACTCACTTATGGGGCTGGAGGACTCACTTATGGGGCTGGAGGACTCACTTATGGGGCTGGAGGACTCACTTCTGGGGCTGGGGGACTTGAGGTGCGCGGCTGGAGGACTCACTTATGGGGCTGGAGGACTGAGATGTGGGGCTGGAGGACCTGGGTGCGTGGCTGGCGGACTTGAGGTGCGTGGCTGGCGGACTTGAGGTGCGTGGCTGGCGGACTTGAGGTGCGTGGCTGGCGGACTGAGATGTGGGGCTGGAGGACCAGGGTGCACGGCTGGAGGACTTGGACTTGGGGCTGGAGGACTCTCTTGTGGGGCTGTAGGACCTGGGTGCACGGCTGGAGGACTCACTTAAGGGGCTGGAGGACTTACTTAAGGGGCTGGAGGACTGAGATGTGGGGCTGGAGGACCTGGGTGCACGGCTGGAGGACTCACTTAAGGGGCTGGAGGACTTACTTAAGGGGCTGGAGGACTGAGATGTGGGGCTGGAGGACCTGGGTGCACGGCTGGAGGGCTCGGACTTGGGGCTGGAGGATCTGGGTGCACGGCTGGAGGACTGAGATGTGGGTCTGGAGGACTTGGACTTGGGGCTGGAGGTCTCACTTCTGGGGCTGGAGAACTGAGATGTGGGGCTGGATGACCTGGGTGCACGGCTGGAGGACTGAGATGTGGGGCTGGAGGACTCACTTATGGGGCTGGTGGACTCGAGGTGCGCAGCTGGAGGACTCGGACTCGAGGTGCGCGGCTGGAGGACTGAGACGTGGGGCTGGAGGACTGAGACGTGGGGCTGGAGGACTGAGACGTGGGGCTGGAGGACTGAGACGTGGGGCTGGAGGACTGAGACGTGGGGCTGGAGGACTCACTTATGGGGCAGGACGACTCACTTATAGTGCTGGAGGATTCGGACTTGGGGTGCGGGGCTGGAGGACTCAGACGTGGGGCAGGATAACTGAGATGTGGGGCTGGAGGACCTGGGTGCACGGCTGGAGGACTCTCTTGTGGGGCTGGAGGACTGAGATGTGGGGCTGGAGGACTGAGATGTGGGGCTGGAGGACTGAGATGTGGGGCTGGAGGACTGAGATGTGGGGCTGAAGGACTGAGATGTGGGGCTGGAGGATCTGGGTGCACGGCTGGAGGACTCGGACTTGGGGCTGAAGGACTCACTTGTGGGGCTGGAGGACTTGAGCTGTGCGGCTGGAGGTCTTGAGGTGCACGGCTGGAGGACTCACTTCTGGGGCTGGAGAACTGTGATGTGGGGCTGGAGGACTGAGATGTGGGGCTGGAGGACCTGGGTGCACGACTGGAGAACTGAGATGTGGGGCTGGAGGACCTGGGTGCACGGCAGGAGGACTCACTTATGGGGCAGGAGGACTCACTTACGGGGCAGGAGGACTCATTTCTGGGGCTGGAGAACTGAGATGTGGGGCTGCAGGTCCTGGGTGCACGGCTGGAGGACTGAGATGTGGGGCTGGAGAACTCGGACTTGGGGCTGGAGGACTCACTTATGGGGCTGGAGGACTCGGACTCGAGGTGCGTGGCTGGAGGACTCACTTAAGGGGCTGGAGGACTCACTTATGGGGCTGGAGGACTCGGACTCGAGGTGCGTGGCTGGTGGACTCACTTAAGGGGCTGGAGGACTCACTTATGGGGCTGGAGAACTGAGATGTGGGGCTGGAGGACCTGGGTGCACGGCTGGAGGACTCGGAATTGGGGCTGGAGGACTCACTTATGGGGCTGGAGGACTCACTTAAGGGGCTGGAGAACTGAGATGTGGGGCTGGAGGACCTGGGTGCACAGCTGGAGGACTCACGTGTGGGGCTGGAGGACTCACTTAAGGGGCTGGAGGACTCATTTAAGGGGCTGGAGGCCTCGGTCTCGAGGTGCGCGGCTGGAGGACTCGCTTATGGGGCTGGAGGACTCGGACTCGAGGTGTGGGGCTGGAGGGCCTGGGTGCACGGCTGGAGGACTCGGCCTTGGGGCTGGAGAACTGAGATGTGGGGCTGGAGGACCCGGACTTGGGGCTGGAGGACTCACTTATGGGGCTGGAGGACCTGGGTGCACAGCTGGAGGACTCACTTATGGGGCTGGAGGACTCGGACTTGGGGTGCGGGGCTGGAGGACTCACTTATGGGGCTGGAGAACTGAGATGTGGGGCTCGAGAACTGAGATGTGGGGCTGGAGGACTCAGGGCGTTCCTGGAGGACTGAGGTGTGGGGCTGGATGACTGAATTATGGAGCTGGAGGACTTGGATGTGCGGCTGGAGGATTCACTTATGGGGTAGGAGGACCTGGGTGTGCGGTTGGGGAATCTTGGATTTGGGGCTGGAGGACTGGGTTGTGGGGGCTGGAGGACTGGGTTGTGGGGCTGGAGGACCTCAGTTTCGGGCAGGGGGACCTCAGTGTGGGACTGGAGGACTTGGGGGTGGCCCTGGAGGACCTCGGTGTGGGGCTGGAGGTCTGGGATGTGCGGCTGGAGGGACCTCGGTGTGGGGCAGGAGGACTCACTTATGGGGCTGGAGGACATGGATGTGGGGCTGGCGAACTCACGGGGCTGGAGAACTGGCTTGTGGGGCTGGAGGACCTCAGAGTGGGGTTGGAATTGGATGTGGGGCTGGAGGACTTGGATGTGCAGCTGGAGGACTCACTTATGGGGCTGGAGGACCTCGGTGTGGGCCTGGAGGACTCACTTCTGGGGCCGGAGCACTTTGCGGTGGCCCTGGAGGACCTTGGCGTGTGGCTGGAGGACTCACTTACCGGGCTGGGGGACCTCGGAGTGGGGCTGGGGGACTCACTTATGGGGCTTGAGGACTTGGGTGTGGGGCTGGAGGACTTGGGTGTGGGGCTGGAGGACTGGGATGTGGGGCTGGAGGACTGGGATGTGGGGCTGGAGGACTGGGATGTGGCTCCTCAGCCCTCGTGAGCCGATGTGACGCCGGCCGTCCTCGGCTCCTGGCGGCCCCAGGGAATTCTGGGAGCTGAGGGATTCTGCTCTTCTGCAGTGACGGACCGTGCGGGAGCGCAAAGGTAGAATGGGGAGCTGAGCTGATGGCTGGGGCGGATGAGATCAGTACGGATACCGCGTCCTTTTGTTCTGTGACTCGCGTGGGGGGCTGGAGGACCTCGGCGTGCGGCTGGAGGACTGGGATGTGGGTCTGGAGGACCCCGGATGGGGCGCTGGAGAACTCACTTATGTGGCTGGAGAACTTGGGTGTGGGGCTGGAGGACTCGCTTATGGTGCTGGAGGACTTGCGGGCAGCCCTGGAGGACCTCGGACGTGGGGCTGGAGGACCGAGAAGTGGGGCGGGAGGACTTGGAGGCGGCCCTGGAGAACTGTGATGTGGGGCGGGAGGAGTCAATTATGGGGCTGGAGGACTGGGATGTGTGGCTGGAGGACTTCAATTATGTGACTGGAGGACTGAGATGTGGGGCTGGAGGACCTGGGTGCACGGCTGGAGGACTCGGACTTGGGGCTGGAGGACTCAATTTTGGGGCCGGAGGACCTGGGTGTGCGGCAGGAGGACTGGGGTGTGGGGCTGGAGGACCGGGGTGTGGGGCTTGGAGGACTCACTTAAGGGGCTGGAGGACTCAATTATGGGGCTGGAGGACTTGGGGGTGGCCCTGGAGGACCTCGGGTGTGGGGCTGGGGGACTCGCTTATGGGGCTGGAGAACTGAGATGTAGTGCTGGAGGACCTGGGTGCGCGGCAGGAGGACCTTGGTGTGGGGCTGGAGGACCTTGGATGTGGGGCTGGAAGACTCGGATGTGGGGTGGAGGACTGATGGTGCTGGTGAACTCGGATGTGGGGCAGGAGGACTCACTTATGGGGCTGGAGGACTGGGAAGTGGGGCTGGAGGACTTGGGGACGGCCCTGGAGGACCGGGGTGTGGGGCTGGAGGATTGAGATGTGGGGCTGAAGGACTCAATTATGGAGTTGGAGGACTGGGATGTGGGGCTGGAAGACTCCGGGGCGGCCCTTGAGGACCTGTGAGGTGGGGCTGGAGGACTGGGATGTGGGTCCTGGAGGACTGGGATGTGGGGCTGGAGGACTGGGATGTGGCTCCTCAGCCGTCGTGAGCCGATGTGACGCCGGCCGTCCTCGGCTCCTGGCGGCCCCAGGGAATTCTGGGAGCTGAGGGATTCTGCTCTTCTGCAGTGACGGACCGTGCGGGAGTGCAAAGGTAGAATGGGGAGCTGAGCTGATGGCTGGGGCGGATAAAGTCCGTATGGATACCGCGTCCTTTTGTTCTGTGACTCGCGTGGGGGGCTGGAGGACCTCGCGTGGGGGGCTGGAGGACCTCGCGTGGGGGGCTGGAGGACCTTGGCGTGTGGCTGGAGGACTGGGATGTAGGTCTGGAGGACCCCGGATGGGGCGCTGGAGAACTCACTTATGTGGCTGGAGAACTTGGGTGTGGGGCTGGAGGACTCGCTTATGGTGCTGGAGGACCTCGGACGTGGGGCTGGAGGACCCAGAAGTGGGGCAGGAGGACTTGGAGGCGGCCCTGGAGGACTGGGATGTGGGGCTGGAGGACTGGGATGTGGGGCTGGAGGACTGGGATGTGGCTCCTCAGCCCTCGTGAGCCGATGTGACGCCGGCCGTCCTCGGCTCCTGGCGGCCCCAGGGAATTCTGGGAGCTGAGGGATTCTGCTCTTCTGCAGTGACGGACCGTGCGGGAGTGCAAAGGTAGAATGGGGAGCTGAGCTGATGGCTGGGGCGGATAAAATCTGTATGGATTTTTTGTTCTGTGACTCGCTTGTGGGGCTGGGGAACCTTGGCGTGGGGCTGGGGGACTCACTTGTGGCGCTGGAGGACTGGGATGTGGATGCTGGAGGTTTCACTTATGGGGCTGGAGGACTGGAGTGTGGGGCTGGAGGACTGGAGTGTGGGGGTGGAGGATCTTGGTTTGGGGCTGGAGGACTTGGATGTAAGTGTGGAGGACCTTGGTGTGGGGCTGGAGGACTCTCTTATGGGGCTGGGGGACTGGAGTGTGGGTCTGGAGGACTCACTTATGGGGCTGGACGACTCACTTATGGGGCTGGAGGACCTCGGCGTGGGGCTGGAGGACTCACTTTTGGAGCGGAAGGCCTGACGTGTGGGGCTGGAGGATTTGGGGCGGCCCCGGAGGACCCGGATGTGGGGCTGGAGGACCATCCCAGACCAGAAGCTGCCGCTCCGAGGAGAGCTGACTGGGCCGCCGTGGCTTTGAGCCGTCGCTCGGAAGCCGGCTGAGCCGAGCGCTTGGAAAGCACCGGCAAGGGGCCGTCATCACCGCGGTCGCTGCTGTCGCCGTCCTCGCTGTCGGCAGAACGACGAGGCCCCACGACCCCCCGCTACCGAAGACCAGAGGCTGAGCTACGAACCGCGCCGGATCCCTGCTGCTGCGCCCCTCTCGCTTCCCATGAAGACCCCCGGCTTCTCCTTCCCTGCCTTTTCGATCGCCCTCCTTCCCTTCCCCGTTACCCCGATTCGTAACGGCGTCCGCCCTCCCCTTCCCCGTCTCCCTAATTAACAGCCGTAATTAAGCGGGCCGACGTCTGAGCCGCCGTTTCTTCGCCTCACGCCGGGCGCACGGATATTAAAGCAGCTCCTCTCCCTCCTGGAAATCGGAGCCGTTTCCAGTGCCGCCCCCAGGGGTCGCTGCTGGGCCCGTCCTGTTCAATGTCCTCATCGCTGAGCCGGACGAGGGCACCGAGCGCGGCCCCGGTGAGTCTGCAGGCGGCACCGAGCTGGGAGGTGCTGCGGATCTGCCTGAGGTGGGGAGGCCTGCAGAGGACTGAGATGAGCCGCATCGCCGGGCTGGGCTGAATGGGAGGAGGTTCAACGAGGCCAAGTGCCTTTTTCCCGGTGTCCTCCTTCCCTTTTCCCTACTGTGAATTCCTTCTTTCCCTCGTTCTCCTCGTTCCCTTTCCCCCGTTCTCCCCCTTCCCAATTCCCTGTCCCCTCCCTGTCCCCTCCCTGTCCCCTCCCTGTCCCCTCCCTTTCCCCTCCCTTTCCCCTCCCTTTCCCCTCCCTTTCCCCTCCCTTTCCCCCCCTTTCCCCCTCCCTTTCCCCTCCCTTTCCCCTCCCTTTCCCCTCCCTTTCCCCTCCCTTTCCCCTCCCTTTCCCCTCCCTGTGAATTCATTTTCCCTCGTTCTCCTCCTGCCTTTTCCTTCTGAGGGACTCGGGTGTGAGGCTGATGTACTCACTTACGGGGCAGGAGGACCTCAGTGTGGGGCTGGAGGAGTCACTTATGGGGCTGGTGGAATTCGGTGTGGGGCTGGTGGACTCACTTACGGGGCTGGACGATTCGAAGGTGGGGCTGGAGGACTCGGTTAATGAGGCTGGAGGACTTGGATGTGCGGCTTGAGGAGTCGCTTATGGGGCTTGAGGAGTCACTTATGGGGCTGGGGGACTCGGACTTGGGGCTGGAGGACTCGGACTTGAGGTGCGCGGCTGGAGGACTCACTTATGGGGCTGGAGGAGTCACTTATGGGGCTGGAGAACTGATATGTGGGGCTGGACGACCTGGGTGCACGGCTGGAGGACTGAGATGTGGGGCTGGAGGACTTGAGGTGTGGGGCTGGAGGCATGGGGTGTGGGGCTGGAGGACTCACTTATGGGGCTGGAGGACTGGGATGGGGGGCTGGAGGACCTCGGTGTGGGGCTGGAGGACTGGGATGTGGGGCTGGAGGACTTGGCCAGGGCTTCTGGGAAGCTTTTCCGGTCGGTGAGGAGCGCAGCGCTGCGGATGAAGTGGGGGTTGGAGATTCGTGGTCCTTGAGGTCCCTTCCAACCCTGGCCGTTCTGTGATGCTGTGACTCACTTGTGGGGCGGGAGGTCCGCGGTGTGGGGCTGGAGGATTCGCTTATGGGGCTGGAGGCCTGGGATGTTGGTCTGGAGGACTTGGGGGCGGCCCTGGAGTATTGGGATGTGGGGCTGGAGGACTGGGATGTGGGGCTGGGAGGACTGGGACCTCGGTGTGGAGCTGGAGGACTGGCCTGAAAGAGGAGGCGGAGAGGCTGAGGAGCATCGAGGAGTGTGAGAAGGAGATGGGCTGGAGCACCTCGGTGTGGGGCTGGAGGACTCAGTTATGGTGCTGGAGGACCATGGCGTGGAGCTGGAGGCCCAACTTGTGAGGCTGGAGGACTGGGATGTGGGGCTGGAGGACTTGGGGGCGGCCCTGGAGGACCTCGGTGTGGGGCTGGAGGGCTGGGATGTGGGGCGGGAGGACTCACTTATGGGGCTGGAGGAACTGACTTATGGGGCTGGAGGACTCATTGATTAGGCTGGAGAGTTGGGATGTGGGGCTGGGGGACTCGGATGTGGGGCTGGAGGACTCGGATGTGGGGCTGGAGGACCTCAGTGTGTGGCTAGACAACTGAGATGTGGGTCTGGAGGACTCACTTCTGGGGCTGGAGGACGCGAGATATGGGGCTGGAGGATGTGGGGTGCGGGGCTGGTGGACTCACTTACGGAGCTGGAGGACTCGGCTGTGCGGCTGGAGGACTGACTTATGGGGCTAGAGGACCTCGATGTGGGGCTGGCGGACTCATTTATGCGGCTGGAGGACTGGGATGTGGGGCTGGAGACCTTGGGGGCGGCCCTGGGGGGCCCAGACGTGGGGCTGGAGATCTGGGACGTGGGGCTGGAGGACTTGGGGGTGGCCCTGGAGGACTGAGATGTGGGGCTGGAGGACCTTGGTGGGGGCTGGAGGACTCGGATGTCAGGCTCGAGGACTGTGAAGTTGGGCTGGAGGACCTGGGTGTGGGGCTGGAGGACTCGCTCCTGGGGCTGGAGGACTGGGATGTGGGGCTGGAGGACTCAATTATGGGGCTGGAGGACCTGGGTGTGGGGCTGGGAGGCTGAGCTGTGGGGCTGGAGGACTCCATTATCGGGTGGAGGACTGGGATGTGGGTCCTGGAGGACCTTGGTTTGGGGCTGGAGGACTGAGATCTGGGGCTGGAGGACTCACTTATGGGGCTGGAGGACCTTGGAGGACTGGGATGTGGGGCTGGAGGACCTTGGTGGACTGGGATGTGGGGCTGGAGGACTCGCTCCTGGGGCTGGAGGACCTTGGTGGACTGGGATGTGGGGCTGGAGGACTCGCTCCTGGGGCTGGAGGACCTGGTGGACGGGGATGTGGGGCTGGAGGACTCGCTCCTGGGGCTGGAGGACTGGGATGTGGGGCTGGAGGACTGGGATGTGGGGCTGGAGGACTGGGATGTGGGGCTGGAGGACTCGCTCCTGGGGCTGGAGGACCGAGATGTGGGGCTGGAGGACCGAGATGTGGGGCTGGAGGACCGGGCTGTGGGGCTGGAGGACTCGCTCCTGGGCTGGCAGGGTTTCCCATCCGGCATTAAGTGCCGCTTCCGTTCCCGCCGCGGTTCCGGACGGGATCCTTTCGCTCCGGCCCCGATCCGTCGCAGCGGAGCCGCGGTTCGGACGAGAGCCGACGTCTCGGCGGCGCCGAGGGATCGAGCCGGCCGCGGTTCCGCAGAGGCTTCGCGGCCGCCGCGCTCCCGCCTCCGTGCCGCACGCGGAGCCGTCGCCGCTTCCTGCCGGCCCGCGGCAGCCGATGTGACGCCGGCCGTCCCGGGCTCCCGCTCGGCCCCGGAGGATCATGGGAGCGAGGAGTTCTTCTCTCTCGGAGCGACGGACCGCGCGGGAGTGCAAAGGCAGCAACGGGGAGCTGCGGTCGTGAGCGAGTTCCCCTTTTTTCCCCCGGTCTCCTCGTTCCCCTTTTTTCCCCCGTTATGAGTGAGTTCCCCTTTTTTCCCCCGGTCTCCTCCTTCCTCTTTTTTCCCCCATTGCAGGTGAGTTCCCCTTTTTCCCCCGCTCTCCTCCTTCCCCTTTTTTCCCCGTTGTGAGTGAGTTCCCCTTTTTCCCCCATTCTCCTCCTTCCCCTTCTTTCCCCCTTGCGAGCGAGTTCCCCTTTTTTCCCATTCTTGTCCTTCCCTTTTTTTCCTCGTTCCCCCCCTTTTCCCCCGTTGTGAGTGAGTCCCCCTCTTTGCCCCCGCTCTCCTCTTTTCCCTCTGTTCCCCGTTGTGAGTGAGTTCCCCCCTTTTTCCCCCGGTCTCCTCCTTCCCCTTTCTTCCCCATTGTGAGTTCCCCTGTTGTTCCCCCGCTCTCCTCGTTGCCCTTTTTTCCCACTGTGAATTCCCTTTTTCCCGATCAACTCCATCCCGTTTTTCCCCTTGTGGCTTCCCGTTTCCCCCGTCTCCTCGTTCCCCCTTTTTCCCCGTGGTGAGTTCCCCTGTTTTCCCCGTTCTCCTCCTTCCCTTTTTCCCGGTCTCTGCTTTCCTTTTTTCCCACTGTGGATTCCCTTTTTCCCGGTCAACTCCATCCCCTTTTTTTCCCCCCTTGTGGGTTCCCCTTTTTTTTTCCCCCCCTTGTGGGTTCCCCTTTTTTTCCCCCCTTGTGGGTTCCCCTTTTTTCCCCCCTTGTTGGGTTCCCTTTTTTCCCCCCTTTTCCCTTTTTTTTCCCTTTTTCCTTTTTCCTCCTCTTTTCCCCTTCCCTTTAAACCCCCCCCTTTTTTTTGCCCCCTTTCCCCTTTTCCCCCCTTTTTTTTCCCCCCCTTTTCCCCTCCTTCCCCTTGCGTTCCCTTTTTCCCCCGTTCTCCTCCTCCCTTTTCCCCTTTAACTTCCTTCCGTTTTCCTCCTTGGAATTAAAGTTTTTCCCTCGTTCCCTCTGCCTCTTTTCTCCTGGGGAATTCGTTTTCCCCGTGTTCTTTCATCCCTTTTCCCCCGAGGGACTCGGGGTGTGGGGCTGGAGGCGGGGTTGGGGCGGGAGGACTGGGATGTGGGGCTGGAGGACTTTGGGGCAGCCCTGGAGGACCTCGTGGGGGGCTGGAGCGCTGACTTGTGGATGGAGGGACCTCGGTGTGGGTTGAAAAAGCCTCGGTGTGGGGAGGCTGGAGGACTCAAGGGGCAGGAGGACCGGGGTGTGGGGGGCTGGAGGACTTGGGGCGGCCCGGGAGCACCTCGGTGCGGGGCAGTAGGTCCTGGATGTGGGGCTGGAGGACTCACTTGTGGGGCAGGAGAACTGAGATGTGGGGCTGGAGGAGTGGGATGTGGGGCTGGAGGATTGGAGGTGCACGGCGGGGACTCACTGATGGGGGCGTGGGGCTGGGGAGGACTCGGTCGCGAGGTGCGCGGCTGGAGGACGAATGTGGGGCTGGAGGACGCGACTTTGAGGGGTGCGGGGCTGGAGGACCCACTTAGGGCTGAGAACTGAGATATGGGGCTGGAGACCTGGTGCCAGGCTGGAGGACTCACTTATGGGGCTGGACGGACTTGACGTGCGCGGCTGGAGGACTCACTTATGGGGCTGGAGGAACTCGGACATCGAGAGTGCGTGGGCTGGAGGACGGAGATTTGGGCTGGAGACCTGGGGTGCACGGCTAACGGCTGGAGGAAAAGCGTGGGGTGTGGGGGCTGGAGGACTGGGGGTGTGAGGCTGGAGGACTGGGGTGTGGGCTGGAGACGCACTTAATGGGGCTTGGAGGACGTTGGGTGTGGGGCTGGAGGACTTGGAGGTGGTGGGGGCGGGGAGGACTCACTTACAGGGGCCTGGAGGGGACTCGGACGTTGGGGTTCGGGGCTGTGACTCACTGTCTGGGCTGGAGGACTTGCGGGCGGCCCTGGAGGACTCACTTTGGGGCTGAGAAGCTTGAGATGTGGGGCTGGAGAGGAACTGAGATGTGGGGCTGGAGGACCTGCGTGCACTGCTGGAGACTCACTTCTGGGGCTGGATAACTGAGATGTGGGGCTGGAGACTCGACTTGGGGCGGGAGGAACTCCACTTATGGGGCTGGAGGACATTGAGGTGGCGTCGGTTTTGTTCGAGGCTGGAGGCTCACTTATGGGGTCAGGAGGAATCACTTGTTGGAGCTGGAGAACTGAGATGTGGGGCTGGGGACCTGGGGGCACGGACGGAGTACTCTCTTATGGGGGGGGCTGGAGGACTTGAGGGTGCGCGCTGGAGGACCTCACTTATGGGGCTGAGGAACTGAGATGTGTGGCTGGGAGGACTGAGATGTGGGGCCTGAGGACCTGGGTGCACGGCTGAAGGACTCCTTTGGGGCTTGGAGGACTTGAGGGTCGGGGCGGGGAGGGACTCATTGTGGTGGGGGGACTGGAGGACTTGAGGTGTCGCGGTGGAGGACTCACTTGTGGGGCTGAGGACTTGAGGTGTGCGGCTGGAAGGACTCACTTATGGGGCTGGAGGACTTGAGATGTGGGGCGGAGGACCTGGGTGCACGGCTGGAGGACTCGGACTTGGGGCTGGAGGACTCACGTATGGGGCTGGAGGACTCACGTATGGGGCTGGAGGACTCACGTATGGGGCTGGAGGACTTGAGGTGCGCGGCTGGAGGACTCACTTCTGGGGCTGGAGAACTGAGATGTGGGGCTGGAGGACTCGGACTTTGACACTGTCTCCCACAGTATTCTCCTGCAGAAGCTGGCAGTCCGTGGCTTGGACAGGTCACTCTTGGCTGGTAAGGAACGGGCTGGAGGGGGCCGGGCACAGAGAGGGGTGGTCAATGGAGCCCAAATCACGCTGGTTACCACACCACGAGGTCACGAGTTGGGGTTCCCCAGGGTCGGTTCTGGGGCCGGTCCGCTTAAGTATCTTTATTGGCGACATGGAGAGTGGCACTGAGTGCACCCTCAGTTAAGTTTGCAGATGACACCAAGTTGGGCTGGAAAGTGTCGATCTGCCTGAGGGTAGGAGGCCCTACAGAGGGATCTGGACAGGCTGCAGAGCTGGGCTGAAGCCAATTGGTGATGAGGTTCAAAGACCAAATGCCGGGTCCTGCACTTTGGCCACGGCAACCCCAAGCAACGCTACAGGCTTGGGGCGAGCTGGCTGGAAGACTGTGTAGAGGAAATGGACCTGGGGGTGTTGGTTGACGCCGGCTAACATGAGCCAGCAGTGTTGCCCGGGTGGCCAAGAAGGCCAATGGCATCCTGGCTTGCATCAGAAGTAGTGTGACCAGCAGGAGCAGGGAAGTAATTGTCCCCCTGTACTCAGCTCTGGTGAGGCCGCACCTGAGTACTGTGTCCAGTTCTGGGCCCCTCACTACAAGAAAGACATTGAGGCCCTGGAGCGTGTCAAAGAAGGGCAACAAAGCTGGGTGAGGGGTCTGGAGCACAGGCCTTATGAGGAGCGGCTGAGGGAGCTGGGGATTGTTCAGTCTGGAGAAGAGGAGGCTCAGGGGGAGACCTTATGCTCTCTATAACTACCTGAAGGGAGGTTGGAGCGAGCTGGGGGTCGGCCTCTTCTCTCGTGTCACTGCTGATAGGAGCAGAGGAACGGCTTCAAGCTGCGCCAGGGAAGATTCAGGCCGGACGTCAGGAAATGCTGCTGCTCTGAAAGAGTGGTCGGGCACTGGAATGGGCTGCCCGGGGAGGTGGTGGAGTCACCGACCCTGGAGCTGTTCAAGGAATGCTGGATGTTGTGTTGAGGGATATGGTTTAGCGAGAAGCACTGGTGATAGGGGGATGGTTGGACTGGATGATCTTATAGGTCTTTTCCAGTCTCGGGGATTCTGTGATTCTGTGACTCTGTCGGCACGCAGACGGTGGCAGCGGAGCTCAGGCTGACGGGGCTGGCGAGGGAGCAGAGCGCACAGCCCCGATCCCAAAGGCGTCCGCACGGAGCGCGGAAATAAGAGCTCTGCTCCCTGCGTCGGAACCGGCGGAGGGGCAGAAAGAATTCGGGCACGGGACTGATTTGCAGCACGGCTCTGGTGTCGCGCTTGGCCGGGAGGCCGCGCGGAAGGAAAGGCGCGAGGCGAGAAGAGCCACAGAGGCGGGCGGAGCGGTGCAGCCCCGGTTCCCCAGCGGTGAAAGACAAAACGGAGCGCGAGTCCAAATATTCAGAAGTTCACAGCTGCCCTCCGTCGGCGGATGAGGAAAGGGAGGCGGGTCGGAGCCCCTCGGAACAAAACGGGAGCGGCGCCGCCTGGGTCGTGGGCTGCCGTTACGACGCAGCGTGCGAAGGCCCCCGGGGAGCAGAAGCTTCTGGAAATATTTCAGCTGGCGACGGCTGGGCGTTTCCGCAGCACCGCTCGCCCAGTAACGGAGCAGCGTGAGCTGTGCTCGCAGGATCCTCTCCGGACAGAAGTTCCAGTAGGTCCGGCTGCTAAAGGGAATCATCCTGGGCAGGGCCGGAAAACGGATTTTTAGAACTGCGAAGCGCAGAGGGGTTTTAATGCAGGTTGTTATTTCTAACCGCTGCTTTTTCAGGGCGGCCCCAAGCGTTGCCCTGCAGGACTGGTAAAGCCCAGCAAGTCGTGAAGGCGTTTTTGCAGCAGGCAATGCTGAGGTTCGGGGTTCCTCGCAGCTGTGAGCAGGGAAGTGACGTGGTGGCAGCAGTTGAGCAGGAGCTCGGGAAGCCATCGGGGACGGTCAGCAAACGCAGGGCGCAGGGAAGCGGGTGGGAAACGCGTGGCTTCGTTCCATTGCAGCTCGTGAGGCTGAAGCGTCGCGGCCGCCGGCGTCGGTTTTGGCGCTGCTGAGGATCACAACGGGCCCCAGAGCCCGAGACGGGTTGAGCACTTAGAAAACGTTCCACGGCTGCTCTTATATCACGCAAAGCGGAGCCTCTGTCCAGGCAGGGAATCCAAGAGCGGCTGGGCGTCGGATCAGCCTGCAGGAGCGGCTCTGGGAATAGAAGCCGTGGCTTCGGGGGCTCGCGTGCGAGGCCTTGGCGGCCCGTGAGGCGACGTTTGAGCAGGAGGTGACGCGTGTCGGGTTGCTTTCAGATCCACCCTCAGAGCTGAGGAGGAAGGACCGTTCCGAGTCTTTCGAAGCGCCCAGCCGTTAGGGGGCGTCGCTGCAGCGCAAGGAAGGCTGCGAAACCTCGGCGAGCCGGGACCTGAAGGAGCTCTGAAACCGAAGGTGAGGAAAGCCAACGCTTGGTGCTGACGCATCGTGCGTGACTGTAACTCTTCCTGGAGCTCAGCCTGGAAACAGCTCCGTGAAGCTGCTGGAGCGGCGTGGTGAAGCTTCTCACGCTGCGGACTGCTGGCTGTGCGCGGCTCTCCCAGAAGCACGGGAAGTGAGCCGGCTCACGGCGCAGCACCGCGTGGCGCAACGGCTCCGATGGAAAAGGACGCAGGAAATCGTTGTCACGGCTTCGTGGTTTTTGGTTTTCACGTCTTAACGTCGCGTGGGGCGCTGGGAGCTGAGCTGTTCTGGGCGCCTGGCCGGAAGAGAAGAACTCCGTTCCCCAGGGGCTTTGCAGTCGGGGAGGAGATGGAACTGCTGGCAAGGTCGCCTCATTCGCTCCCCTTGTTGTCGCCTCTTCTCCCATCTCCCTGCTGCTCAGCTGGGCTGCACAGCTCAGCTCAGCGTTACGGTGAGGCCCAGCCACCTTTAGGACGTCCTCTCTCTCGTTATATTTCATTTCTTAGCTTCCATCCTCATTATATTGTATTACAGCGTGCTGTTGTATGGGCAGTGCTGAGTCCCGCCTGAGCCTCCGATGGCTCAGCTGAGGCGAGCGCTGAGTCGGCCGTGGAGCGCAGGTGCAGGCGCTGGAGCTGTGCTGCAGGAAGGGCTGGAGCCTGGCTGCGCCTCTCCTGCAGCCACTGAAGAGCTGAGCGCCAGTGGGGAAGGATCTCTGCTGGAGATCCGCTCTGCTGGAGCTTCTGAGCGAGCCCACGCTGCGGGGCAGCATCCCGGTGACTTCTGCGTCTCG
>JADANK010000864.1:0-12300 GCA_021292215.1 Lophura nycthemera
AGAGGGGGGGGGGGCGTGGGCTTGTGGGTATTCAAGGGGGGGCTTGGGGTTGGGGGGTGGGGGCCTATTGGTGGGCGTGGCTTATGGGAAAAAACAACGGGGCGTGGTTTAAAGGGAGGGGGCGGGGCATAGGGAGCAAACGATTAGGGGCGTGGGTTCGAAAGGGGCGTGGCTTTATGGGATGAGATCATGGGGGCGTGGCTTATGGGGGGGCGGGGTTAAGGGGGAATAGGTCAATGGCAGTGGGCTCATTGAGGGGCGTGGCTTTAGGGGCCATTTTGTGGGGGTGGTTACGGAGGGGGGGGCTTACGGAGGGGGGTGGTTAAGGGGATGAAGCTCCCTGTTAGGCTTTATTGGTGGGGGGTTTTGGTTTGGGGGGCTTGGTTTTTAAAGGAATATGGATGCTGGGGGCGTGGTTGAGAGGGGGCTGGCCCTACGGGGCAGGCTGTGTGAAAGGGGCGTGGTTAAGCAGTGGGCGTGGCTTATGGGAGCACAGAGGGGGCGGGGCTTATGAGTGAGCATGGTTTGGGGCGTGGCTTTTGGAGGGGGCGGGGCTTAGTCGCGGGGGCGTGGCTTAAGGGAGTGAGTATCGGTGGGCGTGGCTTGTGGAGTGAAGGCCGTGTGGGCGGGGCTTAGCGAGGGGGCGGGGCTTAGGTAGTGGGCGTGGCTTAATAGAGCATGTACGGTGGGGGCGTGGCTTGATGTGAGGCGTGGCCTAATGGGGCGTGGCTTAATGCAGTGGGCGTGGCTTAAGGTGGGGTGTGTCTTATGGGGGCGTGGCTTAATGGGAGTGCTTTATGTATTGGGCGTGGCTTACAGATGGGGGCGTGGCTTATGGGGGTGAGGACCCTATGGGCATTGTTCATGGGGGCGTGGCTTACGGAGGGGGCGTGGCTTACGGGGGGGGCCGTGGGCTTATTAAGGAATGGGGCTGTTTAACGTGGTGGTGTGGCTCATAGAGGGGGCGTGGCTTATGGAGGGGGCGTGGCTTAATGAATCAGGCATTCTGCTCTGGGTTTATTGGGTGGGCGTGGCTTAGGGGGTAAATAGTGGTGGGGGCGTGGCTTATGGGGGTGTGGCTTATTGGGGAGTGGGTTGAGGGGCGTGGCTTAGTGATGGGGCGTGGCTTACAGAGGGCGTGGCTAATGGGAGAACTGCTCGGTGGGTGTGGCTTATAGAGGGGGCGTGGTTTGTGAAGATGGCATGGGCGGGGCTTAACGAGGGGGCGTGGCCTATGGGGGCATGGATTGTTAAGGGGCGGGGCTTAATGCAATGGGCGGGGCTTATGGAGGGGGTGTGGCTTATGGAGGGGGCGGGGCTTATAGGAGCAAGGATCGGGGCGTGGCCTTTTGGAGGCGTGGCTTAATGAGGATGTGTTGTGTGTAGTGGGCGTGGCTTCCAGATGGGGGCGTGGTTTATGGGCCGGGGGCGTGGCTTACATTGGGCGTGGCTTATGGGAGAATGGATTGGTGGGCGTGGCTTATGGTGGGGGCGTGGCTTATGAAAAGGCGCACCTTATTGGCTGAGGTTTATGTGAGCGTGGCTTATGAAGGGGGCGTGGCTTATGAAGGGGGCGTGGCTTATGAAAAGGCGCTCCTTATTGGCTGTGGTTTATGTGGGTGTGGCTTATTGAGGGGCGTGGCTTATGGAGGGGGCGTGGCTTACGAAAAGGTGCACCTTATTGGCTGAGGTTTATGTGGGCGTGGCTTGGGGAGGGGGCGTGGTTTATGAAAAGGACTCCCCTTATTGGCTGAGGTTTATGTGGGCGTGGCTTATGAACAGGTGCACCTTATTGGCTGAGGTTTATGGGGGCGTGGCTTAGGGAGTGGGCGTGGCTTATGGAGGGGGCGTGGCTTATGCTCAGGTGTGGCTTTATGGGAGCACGGCTGATGTGGGCGTGGCTTGTAGAGTGGGGGGCGTGGCCTGTAGTGGGCGTGGCTAACCGTGGCTCCGCCCCCAGGCGCCGTTGCCGGGTTTCCTGCCTGACGAGCTGGCGGCGCCGCGGAGTCGGGGCGGAGGAGAGAGGTTAGTTGGCACGTGTGTGACCACGTGTTGTGACAGTTGTGACTGTGGGTGTCCCAACGCGTTTGTCTTGAGTGTTCCCTCCGTGTCCCTAGGTGTCCCCTATATGTCCCCAATGAGTCCCCAAACTTGTTGCTACGTGTGTTCCTTAACGTGTCCTCAACATGTGTGACGCGGTGTCCCCAACTTGTGCTTGTGTTCTTAACGTGTCCCAAACGTGTCTCACACGTTTTCCCATCTTGTCCCCATGTGTCCTTAAACGGTTCCCAAAATGTTCGGGGCCCTAAAACATCCCACGGGTTCTTAATCGTCTTCAATGTTGTCACGCCCTTTGTCCCCAATTGGTGCCTTGGGTCCTTAACTGTCCGCAAGTGTCTTTCACCGTTTCCCCACTTTTCCCCATGTTCCTTAACTTTTGTTTCCCCAAGTGGTCAACGCACTCCCCAAAAATGTCCCCATGTGGGTCCTTAAACGTTCCTCAAGCTGTCCCCTGTCCCCAAACTGTGCTCTGTGGTCCTTATGTGTCCCCCAAAATTTTCCACAGTCCCTATCCTGTCCCCATATTCCTTAATGGTTTCGGGTGTTAACATGTCCCTAGAATGTCCCAGAGCGTCCTTAACGTTTCCTCAATGTGTGTTTTCACGCGTGTCCCCCATTTGTGTCTTGTGTGTTCCTTAACTGGTCCCAAACATGTCTCACAGTGTCCTTTTCTTGCGCCATGTGTTCTTAACATGTTCCTATTATGTGTCATACCTGTTCCTAAAATGCGCCATGTGTGTCCTTAACGTGGTCGCAATGTGTGTCACGTGTGTCCCCAACTTGTGCTCTGTGTGTCCTTAACATGTCCTCAACGTGTGTTAAATACGTCCACAACGTGTTCTGTGTGCATCCTTAACGTGTCCTCAACGTGTCTCACGCATGTCCCCAACATGTTCCCTGTGTGTCCTTAATGTGTCCCCAGCGCGTGTAATGCTTGTCCCCAACGCGTCCTTTGTCTGTCCTTAGCATGTCTGCAACATATTTTCTGTATGTCCGTAACACACGTTCAGAGCGTCCCCAGCGTGTCCTCATCATGTCCCTTGTGTGTCCCCAACGTGTGTTTTGCATGTGCCACGCGTGTCCCCAACACGTTCCCAACATGTTCCTATTCTGTGCTGCGCGTGTCTCTAGCATGTCCTTAGCATGTTTTCTGCATGTCATTAATGTGCCACCACAGTGTTACTTATGTGTCCTTAACATGTTCCCAACATGTTTCACGCGTGTCCCCAACATCCGTCCTGAGTGTCCCCAACGCGTGCCACGTGTGTCCCCAACACGCCCTCCGTGTGTCCCATTCATGTTCCGTGCACGTCCCGTGTGTGTTTCTTAACTGTCCTCAGTTGTTCCCATCGGTTTTCTCTGTTTGCACACGTTTTGTCCCAAGTGTTCCTTAAACCGTTGTCCCCAACCCCCTCAAAGGTCCCCCGGGTCCCCCGTGTCCCCATGGTCCCCAGCGGTCCCCAAATTTCATGTGTGTCCTTAACGTGTCCTCAGTGCCCCGTGTGCGTTCCATGCATGTCCCACACGTGTCCCCTGCGTGTCCCCGGCGTGTTTTGCGTGTCCCTAATGCGTGTCCTGTGCGTCCTTTGAGTGTCCCCAATGTGTCACCAACACGTGTCCTGTGTGTCCCCAACGTGTCCCCAATGTGTCTCTTGAGTGTCCCATGTGTGTCCCCTTAGTGTCCCCAACGTGTCCCCAACGTGTCCCCAATGTGTGTCTTGTGTGTCCCACGTGTGTCCCCTTGTCCCCCTCGGTTCCCCAACGTTCCCCCTGTCCCCCCCAAACGTCCCCAAAGCTCCCAATGCCCCCAGTGTGCCCCTGAAATGTGCCCCCCTTTGCCCCAAGGTGTCCCAAAGTGTCCCCAACATCTCCAGCATGTTCTCAACGTTCCCAATAATGGCCCCAATGTGTCCTTAATGTCCCCAAATTGCCCCCAGTGTGCCCCTAAATTTCCCAAGTTTCCCTAATGTCCCCAAGGTGTCCCCAAGTGCCTCCAATAATGCCCCAAAACCCTCCCACCTTTCCCCAACACGTCCCCAATGCCGTCCCCCAAACCCCCCCCTTTCACTACCCCCCCCCCCACGTGCCCCAAGGTGTCCCATTTTGTCCCCATTTTTGTATCAAGGTGTCCCTAATGTCCCCAAGGTGCCCCCAATGTGCTCTCGGTCCTCGATTTCCCCCAGTGGGTCCCCACTGTCCCAGGGTGCCCCCAATGTCCCCAGTAGTCCCCCAACACCCCACCTTGTCCCCAACATGTCCCCACTGCCATCCCCACCCCCCCCCCAACGGCCCCAAATGCCCCATGTGTCCCCAATGTCCCCTTTGTCCCCTAATGGCCCCAAAAGGGTGCCCCCACTGCTCCCCGTTCCCCTGTGATGTCCTCAAGGTGTCCCAATGCCTGCAATGTCCCCTGGGTGTCCCCAATGTGCCCCCAATGATGTCTCCCCAACACCCCCAGCTTGTCCCCAACATGTCCCCAGTGCCATTCCCCAACGCCCCCCTTTCACTACCCCCAGTCCCCAGTGTCCCCAAGGGTGTCCCCATTGCGTCCCCAGTTTGTATCTAAGATGTCCCCAATGTCCCCAAGGTGCCCCCAATGTGCTCTCAGTGTCCTCAGCAATGTCCCCAGTGTGTCCCCACTGTCCCCAAGGTGCCCCCAAATGCCCCCAGTGATGTCCCCAACACCCCCACCTTGTCCCCCAACATGTTCCCACTGCCATCCCCAACCCCCCCCACGTGTCCCCAAGGTGCCCCCATTGTGTCCCCAATGATATCACCAATGTGTCCCCAATGTCCCCAAGGTGCCCCCAGTGCCTCCAATGTTCCCAGGGTGTCCCCAATGTGCCCCCAATGATGTCCCCAACGCCCCCACTTTGTCCCTAACATGTCCCTACTGCCGTCCCCAACTCCCTCCTTTCACTAAACCCCCCCCCACGTGTCCCCAAGGTGCCCCCATTGTGTCCCTAATGTCCCCAAGGTGCCCCCAGTATGTTCTCAGTGTCCCAAATGTGTCCCCAGTGCCCCCAGCGTGCTTCCAGTGTTCCCAAGGTGCCCCCAATGTGTCCCCAGTGTCCCAAGTGTGTCCCCAATGCCCCCCCCAATGTGCCCCCAACGTGCCCCCAATGTCCCCAATGTGTCCCCAGTGTCCCAAATGTGTCCCAAATGCCCCCCCAATGTCCCCAACGTGCCGCCAATGTCCCCAAGGTGCCCCCAGTGTGTCCCCAGTGTCGCAAGTGTGTCCCCAATGCCCCCCCCAATGCCCCCAATGTGTCCCCAGTGTCCCCAGCGTGCCCTCAGTGTCCCCAAGGTGCCCCCAATGTGTCCCCAGTGTCCCCAACGTGCCCTCAGTGTTCCCAAGGTGCCCCCAATGTCCCCAATGTGTCCCAAATGCATCCCCAGTGCCCCCCCAATGTCCCCAAGGTGCCCTCAATGCCCCCAACGTGCCCCCAGCGTCCCCAAGGTGCCCCCAGTGTCCCCAGGGTGCCCCCAATATCCCCACGGTGTCCCCAGTGTGTCCCCAGCGTCCCAAATGTGTCCCAAATGCCCTCCCCAGTGCCGCCCCCAATGCCCCCAACGTGCCTCCAATGTCCCCAATGTGTCCCCAGTATCCCAAATGTGTCCCAAATGCTTTCCCAGTGTCTCCAGTGTGCCCCCCAGTGTCCCCAGTGTCCCAAATGTGTCCCAAATGCCCCCCCAGTGTCCCCAGTGTGTCCCCCAATGTCCCCAAGGTGCGCTCAATGTGTCCCCCGTGTCCCAAATGTGTCTCCAATGCCCCCCCAATGTCCCCAATGTGTCCCCAATGTCCCCAATGTGCCCCCCAATGCCCCCAACAAGCCCCCAATGTCTCCAACATGTCCCCAGTGTCCCAAATGTGTCCCAAATGCCCCCCCAGTGCCTCCCCCAATGCCCCCAACATGCCCCCAATGTCCCCAGTGTGTCCCTGGTGTCCCAAATGTGTCCCAAATGCTTTCCCAGTGTCCCCAGTGTGCCCCCCAGTGTCCCAAATGTGTCCCAAATGCCCCCCCAGTGTCCCAAACGTGCCCCCAATGTCCCCATGGTGCCCCCAATGTCCCCAATGCGTCCCCAGTGTCCCAAATGTGCCCCAAATGCCCCCCCAGTGTCCCCAAGGCACCCCCAATGTCCCCAACGTGCCCCCAATGTGTCCCCAGTGTCCCAAATGCCCCCTTAATGCCCCCAACGTGCCCCCAATGTCCCAAATGCCCCCCCAGTGTCCCAAATGTGTCCCCAATGCCCCTAATGTGCCCCCAGTGTCCCCAACGTGCCCCCAGTGTCCCCAAGGTGCCCCCAATGTGTCCCCAGTGTCCCAAATGCCCCTTTAATGTCTCCAACGTGCCCCCAATGTCCCCAGTGTGTCCCCAATGTGTCCCCAGTGTCTCAAATGTGTCCCAAATGCCCCCCCAACGTGCCCCCAATGTTTCCCAGTGTGTCCCCAGTGTCCCAAATGTGCCCCAAATGCCCCCCCCAATGTGCCCCCAATGTCCCCAATGTGTCCCCAGTATCCCAAACGTGTCCCACATGCCCCCCCAATGTGCCTCCAGTGTCCCCCAACATGCCCCCAATGTGTCCCCAATGTCCCAAATGTGTCCCAAATGCCCCCCCAATGTCCCCAACATGCTTTCAGTGTCCCCAATGTGTTCCCAGTGTCCCAAATGTGTCTCTAATATTCCCCCAATGTCCCCAACATACCCCCGATGTCCCCAACATGCCCCCAATGTGCTCAACATGTCTCTCCAGTGTCCCAAATGTGTCCCAAATGCTCCCCCAATGTCCCCATGGTGTCCCCAATGTGTCCCCAATGTCCCAAATGTGTCCCAAATGCCCCCCCCAATGCCCCCAATGTGCCTCCAATGCCCCCCCAACGTCCCCAAGGTGCCCCCGATGTCCCCAATGTGTCCGCAGTGTCCCAAATGTATCCCAAATGCCCCCCCCAATGTGCCCCCAATGTCCCAAATGCCCCCCCAGTGTCCCAAATGTGTCCTAAATGCCCCCACAACGTCCCCAGTGTGTCCCCCAATGTCCCTAACGTGCCCTCAATGTGTCCCCAGTGTCCCAAATGTGTGCCAAATGCCCCCCCCAGTGTCTCCAACATGCCCCCAGGGTGTCCCCAGTGTCCCAAATGTGTCCCCAATGCCCCCCCAATGTCCCCAACGTGCCCCCAGTGCCCCCAAGGCGCCCCCAGTGTGTCCCCAATGTGTCCCAGATGTGTCCCCAATGCCCCCCCAAACGTCCCCAAGGTGCCCCCGATGTCCCCAATTGTGTCCCCAGTGTCCCAAATGCCCCCCAATGCCCCCCCCAATGCCCCCCAACGTGCCCCCAGCGTCCCCAAGGCGCCCCCAGTGACGTCCCCAACACCCCCCCCCCTTATCCCCCACCGTGGTCCCCCACTGCCCATCCCCAACCCCCCCCCCATTTTCACCACCTCCTTTCACCCTGTATCTCCCCCCCAGCTTCCACCCCCCATCCCCCCCATCACCCCCCCCCCGCCCCCCCCTGGACGACGACAGCAGCGGACGACAGCAGCAGCGACGGCGACAGCAGCCCAGCAAACCAACAACCAGGGCCAACCACCAGGGCCACCACCAGAGCCACCAGCAGGGCCACCAGCAGGGCCACCAGCAGGGCTACCAGCAGGGCTACCAGCAGGGCCACCCCGAGGCTGAGCCCCAGATCCGGCACGGTGCTGAGGAGGCTGAGGCAATTTTGTGATGCCTCTGATCAGCGCGCCCGTTCGTCGCGTCCCATCCGACCCCCCCCGCAGATTTTTGTCACAGACGGGGACACGGGGAGGGGGGTGACGCGCCTCGGGGAACAAAGGGACGGAGGGGGGGGGCAACGGGGTGGGAGATGCCGGGGGAGGTGAGGGGAGGTGTGGGGTGATGGGGGCGGGGGGGTTGGGGACGAGGTGGACGGCGGCGCGTCGGTGGCGGCACTGCGAAGGGCGTTGGGGGACAGGAGGGGGGGGGTTTTGGGGACAAGGTGACGCGTGGTGGCACTGTAAAGGCCTTGTTAGGGACAATAGGGGGGGGATTGGGGACAAGGTGACACGTGGTGGCACTGTAAAGGGCGTTAGGGACAGTAGGAGGGGGGTTGGGGACAAGGTGACACGTGGTGGCACTGCGAAGGCCATTGGGGACGACAGGGGGGGAGTTGGGGACAAGGTGACACGTGGTGGCACTGCGAAGGCCATTGGGGACAATAAGGGGGGGGTTGGGGACAATAGGATGGTGCTTGGGGACAGCGTGACACGCGTTGGTGGCACTGCAGAGGGCGTTGGGGATAATGGGGGGGGGGGTTGGGGACAAGGTGACACGCGGTGACAGCCCTAAGCGTGTTGGGGACAGGCAGGTGGTGCTTGGGGACAAGGTGACATCCTTTGGTGGCACTGCAGAGGCCATTGGGGACGGTCAGGTGGTGCTTGGGGACAAGGTGACACCCGTCGGTGACAACCCGAAGTGTGATGGGGACAACGGGATGATGCTTGGGGACAAGGTGACATCCTTTGGTGGCACTGCAAAGGCCATTGGGGACAGTCGGATGGCGCTTGGGGACAAGGTGACACCAGTTGGTGACAGCCCAAAGCACGGCGGTGGCAACAGGACGGCTGTTGGGGACAACGTGACGTCCGTTGGGGACAGTCGGATGGTGCTTGGGGACAAGGTGACACCCGTGGGGGACAACACAAAGGGCGCCGGTGACAAGGTGACAACCCTCGGTGGCACTTCGGAGCCGGTTGGGGACAGTCGGATGGCGCCTGGGGACGAGGTGACACCGCTTGGGGACAGCCTGAAGGGCAGCGGTGACAGCAGGACGGCTGTTGGGGACAATGTGACACGGATTGGGGACAATGTGACACGGACTGGGGACAGCAGCACAGCCCTGGGTGACAGCCTGCAGGACGGTGGTGACAATGGGACGCCAGCGGGTGACACCGCAGCGACACCTGGGGACACCGCAGAGCCAACAGGTGACACCAGAACCCCCCCAGGTGACACTGTGACCCCCCCAGGTGACACCGAAGCCCCCCAGGTGTCACTTTGACCCCCCCAGGTGACCCCGTAACACCCCCAGGTGACACCAAAGCCCCCCAGGTGACACGGTGACCCCCCCAGGTGTCACCAGAACCCCTCTGGGTGATCCTATAACCCCCCTAGGTGACACCAAAGCCCCCCAGGTGACATTTTGACCCCCCAGGTGACACCGAAGCCCCCCGGGTGTCACTTTGACCCCCCTAGGTGACCCCATAGCACCCCCCAGGTGACACCAAAGCCCCCCAGGTGACATTGACCCCCCAGGTGTCACCAGAAGCCCTCTGGGTGACCCTATAACCCCCCCAGGTGACCCCAAGCCCCCCCCCAGGTGACACTTTGACCCCCCAGGTGACACCAAAGCCCCCCGGGTGTCACTTTGGCCCCCCCAGGTGACACCGTAACACCCCCCAGGTGACACTTTGACCCCCCAGGTGACACCAAAGCCCCCCGGGTGTCACTTTGGCCCCCCCAGGTGACACCGTAACACCCCCCAGGTGACACCAAAGCCCCCCCAGGTGACCCCATAAACTTTCAGGGTGACCCCATAAACCCCCCAGGTGACACCAAAACCCCCCAGGTGACCCCATAACCTCTCAGGTGACCCCATACAACCCCCCCCCCAGGTGATCCCGTAACCCCCCCAGGTGACACTGACCCCCCAGGTGACCCCATAATCCCTCCAAGTGACCCCATAACCCCCCAGGTGACTCCAACCCCCCCCCAGGTGACACACTGTGACCCCCCCCCCCCCCAGCTGACCCCATAACACCCCCCAGGTGAACACTTTGACCCCCCAGGGTACCCCCACGACCCTCCAGCTGACCCCATATCTCCCCAGGTGACCCCATAACCCCCCCCAATCTGACGCTTTGCCCTTTATGTGACCCCAAACCCCCCAGGTGACCCCATAACCCGTCCAAGTGACACCAAAGCCCCCCAGGTGACCCCATAACCTTTTAGGATGACCCCGTAGCCCCCCTCAGGTGACACCAAAGTCCCTCAGATGACACTGTGACCCCCCCCAGGTGACACCAGAACCCCTCTGGGTGACCCTATAACCCCCCAGGTGACCCCATAACCCCTCCAGCTGACCCCAAACTCCCCCATCTGACCCCATAAGCCCCCAGATAACCCCACAACCCCCCCAGTCTGACTCTTCCCCCCCCTAGGTGGCCCCATAACCCCCCCAGGTGACATTTTGTCACCCCAGCTGACCCCATAGCCCCCCCAGGTGACACTTTGTCACCCCAGCTGACCCCATAGCCCCCCCATCTGACTCCCATAGCCCCCAGCCTGACCCCATAGCCCCTAGCTGACCCCAAACCCCCCAATCTGACCCCATAAGCCCCCCCCCCCAATCTGACCCCATAAGCCCCTAGATAACCCCACAACCCCCCCCCAGGTGACCCCATAACCCACCCAGGTGACACTTTGTCACCCCAGCTGACCCCATAGCCCCCCCCAGCTGACCCCAACCCCCCCCACATCTGACCCCATAAGCCCCCAGATAACCCCACCAACCTCCCCCCATGGTGACCCCATAACCCCCCCAGGTGACGCTTTGTCACCCCAGCTGACCCCATAGCCCCCCCAGGTGACCCCATAGCCCCCAGCTGACCCCACAATCCCACCCCCCAATCTGACAGTTTCTCCCCAACAGCTGACCCCAAACCCCCCAATCTGACCCCATAAGCCCCCAGATAACCCCACAACCCCCCCAGGTGAACCCCATAACCCGCCCAGATGAACACTTTGTCACCCCAGATGACCCCATAACCCACCCCCATCTGACCCCAAACCCCCCAGATAAACCCCACAACCCCCCCAATCTGACACTGTCCCCCCCCCCCCCAGGTTGATCCCATAGCCCCCCCAGATAACACTTTGTCACCCCAGATGACCCCATAGCCCCCCCAGCTGACCCCAACCCCCCCAATCTGACCCCATAAAGCCCCCAGACAACCCCACAACCCCCCCCAGTCTGACACTTTCTCCCCCTAGGTGACCCCATAACCCCCCCAGGTGACACTTGTGTCACCCCAGCTGACCCCATAGCCCCCCCCAGGTGACCCCATAGCCACCATCTGACCCCAAACCCCCCGGATAACCCCACAAAACCCCCCCAGGTGACCCCATAACCCCCCCAGATGACACTTTGTCACCCCAGCTGACCCCATAGCCCCCCCAGGTGACCCCAAACCTCCCCATCTGACCACCATAAGCCCCACAGATAACCCCACAACCCCCCCCGGGTGACCCCATAACCCCCCATCATGACCCCATAAGCCCCCAGATAACCCCACAACCCCCCCAGTCCTGACACTTCCCCTCCCCTCCCCCCCCCAGGTGACCCCATAAGCCCCCCCAGATGACACTTTGTCACCCCAGCTGACCCCATAAGCCCCCATCTGACCCCAAACCCCCCGGATAACCCCACAACCCCCCCATTCTGACACTTTCCCCCCCTCCCCTCCCCCCCCCAGGTGACCCCACACCTCACCAATGGCCTCCAGCCTCTTCCTCCCCTCCCTCCTCCTCCTCCTCCCCCTCCCCACGCCTCCCCCGCTCCCCCCCCCCTCCCCTTCGTCGCCCCGCGCCGCTCCATCCTCCGCCAGGCCACCTTCCATTGGACGTCCCCAAGCTGTCACCCCCCCCCCCCAGGACCCCCCAACGGGGAGGTGGACAATCGGTGACGGCGCGGTGACACCGGAGGACCCCAAACCATCCCTCCAGGACCCTCGGAGGACCCCAATTAACCCCCGACAGCAACGCCGGGTGACGATTGGGGACAACGCCGATGTCCCCAACCCCGTGACTCTCAATGACCCCAAAGCCACTTTTGGGGACCCTAAAAGACCCAACGGGGTCCCAGTGCCCCCCCCCCCCGCCGCCCCCCTTTGCTGCGGGCCCCTCAGTTCACCCCCAGCGCTGCCCACCTACGGATCTACCAGTCCCTGAGGGATGGGGACACTGAGAGCCCCGCTGTCACCGCTGTCACCGCCGACGGGGTCCCCGAGGGTCAACCGAGGCGTCACCCTCCCCCCCGCCAACCATCTGATGCTGCCCCATTTTGGGATGGAGGGGGGGGGGATGGCGGTGGGGGCACGAAGGGGGGATTTGGGGGCATTGGGGACAGCAGGGGGGGATTTGGGGACAGCAGGGGGGGATTTGGGGACACAGGGGGGGATTT
>JADANK010000865.1:0-13834 GCA_021292215.1 Lophura nycthemera
CCTGTGAGCCGACCAAGAGCATGATCCTGAGAGAGTCAGGTGTACACCAAATATGTGGCGTACATTCACAAAGACTGCACCAGAAAGGTATGCCAGCACATTTACAGCAATGTATGGCAGAGGGGAAAGAAGACCCCTTATAAATGAATTGGTTAATAAACTTCAAGACTTCGAGTTACATTTAAGCCCTCTACGAGCTTGTGTTTCAGCCATCGAAAAAGTAGCTGAAAAGCTGGACAGAATGGAGAACAAACAAAAAGATATTATAGACAAACTATCAACCGTGACTGATGCTGATGAATCCATGGTGGTAACAGATACATCCAATGGGGACCAGAATTCCCAAAACAGCCTACTGGAGGGGCTGATCAACTTGATTTCCTCCCAGCCGGTGTCATCTGATGCCTCAGCTATCAAAAGAAGACGTCCTCCGGCTCGAGCAAGTGACAACAGTAAGACTACGTCACATTTTGCCTTGTGGCATTACCTACGTGACTATGGAGAAGATATGAAGAAGTGGCATAAACTGCACTTCAAGCACAGGTAAAAGAATTTGCCCTTCTGCACACCTCTCCATTTAATTTCCCCGTACTCCACCCCACTCTATTTATTTCCTTACATCCCCCTCCTCTCCATTTCATTTCCATCCTCTGCATTCCACTCTATTTCTTTTCACTCTACTCCACTGTCATGGTTTTGTTTTTTTGGTTTTCAGTATTCCTCACCAAAACATCATGTACTGGAATTAAAGTGTTAATGCTTCAATTCCAGGTACCTATCCCTATACATTACGGAAGTCATGGGATCTGGCCCTTCCGGGTGGGGCGGGCTCTTACTGCCTGAACCCACTCTTTATCGTGGGAGCGCTGTGTAAGGGATTAAAAGCTACGGTGTTACTCGCGACCTACTGGCCAATCAACAATGTCATAATTACTTGTTGTGGAATTGTGTTCATATATAACCACATAAGGGCACTGACGGAGACACCTGTATGCTGCCTGTATTGGTACCTATATGCAATGTGGTATGATATGAATTTTGACACTTGCATCCCAGATGGAATGGCTAATTTTACAAACCACACGATGTTCAAACCAGTTTCCAGGCTTTCCTCTCGGTTTATCAGATGTTTTTCCAATACTGAGTTAATTCTCATGTTTGTGGGCGTAGCCCTGTTCATATCAATTTCCCTGAATGTATTCCAATACAGGCGTGGCAAGCAGAAGGAGTCTCCTCCAAAACCAGAGAATGCTGACTGGCAGGGAATATGGAGAGGTTTAGGAAAAATCTTAGAAGCATGGGGACCCGCAATGTCATGGGACTTCACTCTTGAACACCTGTGGGATCCCGGGAAACTTAGCCAGTATTTGAGTCAGGGACAGTGCGGCTTACATAAATCTAAGGAGGTACAACTTATTTGGGGTTTGGCTTGTGCTTACCGCGCCCTATATAATACTGTTCTGGTGAGAGAGAGTTTCCGAGCTGAGGTTCAAGCCAAAGGGGAGAATCTCCAAGTCAAATCTGATCAATTACAGGAGACACCAGTAACAATATCAGTTGCCCCGTGGAAGGCAAGAAATGGAAACGAGTGTCCTCGTGTCTAGAACGGAAAAAAGAAGAAGAGGAGGAGGAGGTGGAGGAAGATCCAAGTGAGGGGCCCTCCTCAGAACCACCAACATCAAGAAAGGCAAAAGGAAAAACTAAGAGACATGCAGAAGAGAGTGATGAAGAGGAAGTCTCTATTACTACTCGTCGGCCTCTGAAGATGACTGAAATCCAAGGCTCAAGAAAGGAGTTTACACGGCGCCCAAATGAAACTCTCGCTTCCTGGATAGTTCGCTGTTGGGACGGCGGGGCCAGTAGCTTGTCTCTAGATGGTAACGAAGCTCGCCAACTAGGAGCCATTGCCAGAGATCCAGCTACTGACAGAGGAATTAGTCGATGTCTGGATGGGGCTGCCTCCCTCTGGGAATGAGTGTTAATAGCCGTGAAGGAAAGGCACCCCTTCAAAGACGGCTTGAAGCCTGTGATGAAAAGGTGGGATACAGTTGAAAAGGGTATCCAGTATTTGAGGGAAACAGCCGTGGTGGAAATGTTGTATGACCCAACTTTGTTCCTAACGACCCACGCCAAGACCACGACCCTGAGAGAGTGAGGACAACGCCTGAAATATGGCAGAAACTCACAACAGCGCCAGACAGATACGCCGCTACATTAATGGCAGCGTTTGACAGATACCAGGACCAACAGAGAAGACCCTTAGTTTTTGAATTGATTCTTACTCTCCAAAGCTATGAACAACAGCTACCCCCAACTCACTCTTCCATTTCCACCATCTCACAAATAATGGACCAACTCATGCCACTTGGAGTAAGTGGGTTGAGTTGATTATGCAATGAGCACGGATGGGGAATCTCAGCCGTCCAGGAATCCTAGAGGTCATCATGGGCTGGGCTGAAGGTAAAAAGTTTGGAACATCAGCAGCAGAAGAAGTATCACGAGCTAAAGAGGCCCCACCATACAACGAATTACGAGGAAATGAAAAAAAATATGCCCTGTTCAATGATGGATCGTGTCGTATTGTGGGAAAGCATCGCAGGTGGAAATCTGCTGTGTGGAGCCCCACACGACAAATTGCAGAGGCCACTGAAGGGAAAGGAGAATCAACCCAATTTGCAGAAGTAAAGGCTGTCCAGCTGGCCTTAGATGTTGCTGAACGGGAGAGGTGGCCAATGCTTTATCTTTACACTGACTCATGGATGGTGGCAAATGCTCTGTGGAGGTGGTTAAGCAGTGGAAGCAAAGAACTGGCAAGGCAGAGGTAAACCCATCTGGGCTGCTGAACTTGGAAGATATTGCTGCCTCGATAAGAATCTGGTTGTGAAAGTACGCCATGTAGATGCTCATGTGCCAAGAGTCAGGCTACTGAAGAACAGCAAAATAACCATCAGGTAGATCGGCTGCCGGAATGAAGTGCACAGATAGACTGGACTGGCAGAGCATAGGGTGAATTATTTCTACAGCTCGGTGGGGCCCATGACATCTTCAGGCCATCAGGGAGAGATGCAACATATAAGTGGCCGTGACCGAGGGGTGGATTTAACATGGATGCTATTGCACAGGTTATTCATGACTGTGAAACATGTGCCATAATCAAACAAGCCAAGAGGATGAAACCACTCTGGGAGGCGATGGCAAAAGTATAAATATGGGGAGGCATGGCAGGTTGATTCTATCACCTTGCCACGATCTCGCAGTGGTGTTATGTGCTTACCATGGTGGAGGCAACCACTGGGTGGCTTGAAACATATGCAGTACCCCATGCTACCGCCCGAAACACCATACTAGGTCTTGAGAAACAAGTCCTTTGGCGACATGGCACCCCAGAAAGAATTGAGTCAGATAATGGGACTCATTTCAAAAATTCTCTTGTAAATACTTGGGCCAGAGATCATGGCATTGAGTGGATTTACCATATTCCCTACCATGCACCAGCCTTTGGTAAAATTGAACGATGCAATGGGTTGTTAGAAACTATGCTGAAAGCAATGGGTGGCGGAACATTTAAGCACTGGGAGAAGCATTTGGCAGAAGCCACCTGGTTAGTCAATACCAGAGGATCTACCAGTCGTGATGGTCCTACCCAATCCAGCTCCCTACATACCGTAGAGGGAGATAAAGTCCCTGTTGTACATGTAAAGAGCATGTTGGGAAAAGCAGTTTGGGTTCTTCCAGCTTCTGGAAAGGGCAAACCTCTCCGCGGTACTGTTATTGCCCAGGGACCAGGATCCACTTGGTGGGTAATGCAGAAAAATGGGGATGTTCAGTGTGTACCACAAGGAAACTTGATGCTGGGGGAGTGCAGACAGTAATTCTATGTATATGTATATAGACGTGTGTGTGTGATGCATTTTAATCATTTTGTTTGTTTTTTTATGTATATGTATATATATTAAGCATGATGTAGTGATGTAGAATAAGGCGTGGAATGTCATGGTTTTATGTTTTCTTGGTTTTCAGTATTCCACATCAAAACATCACATACTGGAATTAATTTGTTAATGCTCCAATTCCAGGTACCTATCCCTATACATTACGGAAGTCATGGGATCTGACCCTTCCGGGTGGGGCGGTCTCTTACTGCCTGGCAGTGGGTGCTGGAGGGTGCTTTCCTAGCCATCCCAAGCTTTTCAGGTTTGATTCGGTCTCAGGAGCTCTCTCTCCCCTATCATATTTGATTTATTAGTCTCAATTTCAATTAGATTGCATTATATTGTGTTATCTTGCATTCCGATATCATAGTTAGTAAAATAAGTTTACCTCCATAGATTGTTGCTGCTGTTTTTTTTTCCTCCCGTCCTTCCTTCCCATTTTGTGGGGCCAGGGGGGGTGGGGGGCAGGGGCCGACTGCCCCCTGTCATGGGCATAAATTGATCTAGTTATCTCCGTGATATCCACTCTACTCCGTTTTTTCCATTGCATTCCATCTCATTTCTTTCTCCTACTCTCCTCTCCATTTCATTACCCTCTCCAACACTTGCCTCCGTTTCCCTAAACTCCACTGTTTTGGTTTTATGATTTTTGGTTATCAGTATTCCACGTCATAACATCATGTAATGCACTGGGAGTTTGACTGTGGATGCTCAAGTTCCGGGTGCCTGTCTCGAGGAGAAGAACAACTACATTCCCCAGGGGGCTTTGCGGTCAGCAAGAAGATGTAACTCCCGGCAAGATCGCTTGATGTTCTCTTCTACGCCTGCTCTTCTTCGCCTGCGCTTCCCCGTCTACTCTTCTCCATCTGCTTTTCTTCATCAGCTCAACTGGACTGCACTTCTCACCTCAGCGTTGTGGTGAGACCTATCCACCTTTCGCACACACTCCCTCTCTGTCATTATATTTTGCTGAAACTATATTTAGTATATTAGTTTGTTTCACCTCAGATCGTTGCCGCTATTATCAATTATTTTGGGTCCCCTGTTTGCCTTTGCCTGCGGCGTGGATCTACAAATCCCGCCGCCCTGATAGTCACGGAACCGGGCCGAACCAGCCCGTAAACCGCTGACATCCACTCTGTCACAATGCCCTGCACTCAACTCCACTCCTCTTTTCACTCCACTCCATTACACTCCATTTCATTTCCTTCTACCCCATTGCACATCACTCCATTTCATTTCTTTCAACTCCACTCTTCTTCATTTCCCCCCAGTCCACTCCACTCCAGTACATTTCCTTGCACTCCATTTAATTACTCCAAACTGCACTCTGCTTCATTTCCCCGCGCTCCACACACCCTCATTTATATCCGCCACGCTCTATTTCATTTCCCTTCACTCCACTCCTCTCAGTCTCTTTCAAACCTGCTCAATCGCATTTCCCAAGTTTCCACTCCACTCCATTTAACTTCCCCCCACTTTAATAAACTTGCTTTCCCACCACTCCACTCCTCTTCACTACATTCCCTTTCACTCCACTACATTTCCTTTCACTGCACTCCATCTCAACTCCCTCCCCTCCACTCCACTCCATTTCCCTCCAGTCCAATACATTTCATTTCCCTCGACACCACTTCATTTAATTTCCCTTCTGTCCACTCCACTTGTCTCCTTTTTGATTTTGCTCCGGTCCGCTTTTCTCCAGTTCATTTCCATCCACCCCACTCTACTCCATTTCCCTCGATTCTTCTCCATCTCTTTTACCTACACTACAGTCAGATTAATTTCCCTCCACTCCACTCATTTCCATGCCCTTTCCGTTCACTCCGCTCCACTCCATTCTATTCTTACCAAGCTCACTCCACTCCATTTATTTCCCTCCACTCCATTTCATTTCTTTCCCATCAACTCCACTCCGTTTCCCTTCACTCCACTCTACGCTGTTTCACCCCTCTCCGCTTTACTACATTTCCATTCACTTTACACGCTTTCTGTGCGCTCCAGTTCATTTCCTCTCCTACCACGCTGCTGTACACCATTTTTTTCCTCTAAACACCATGCCACTCTATTTAATTTTCTTCCTCTCCACTTTTCTTCTTTTCATGTCCCATTAATCCACTCCACTTCATTCATTTCCCACCACTCCACTACACTCAGTTTGATTTTACTCCTATCCACTTCTCCCCATTTGGTTTCACCATACTCCACTCCACTCCATCTCATTTCACTCCTCTCTGCTCCATTTTGTTTCCCTCCAGTCCACTCCATATCCTTTCTCTCAACTCATCTCACTATTTCACTGCCCTGCTCTCCACTCTAATCCATTTCGTTTCCCTCCACTCCACTCCTCTCCTCTCCTCTCCACTCCACTCCACTCCACTCCACTCCACTCCACTCCACTCCACTCCACTCCACTCCACTCCACTCCACTCCACTCCACTCCACTCCATTTTGTTACCTTCCTCTCCATTTCATTTCCTACCACACCACTCCACACCGTTTTCTTTCTTTTGACTCCTCGCCCCTTCATTTGATTTCTCAGCTCTCCACTATACTTTACTGTACTTCCCACTTTTCCTACCCACTCCATTTCATTTCCCATTACTCCACTCCATTTCATTCATTTCCCACCACTCCACTACACTCAGTTCGGTTTACTCCTATCCACTTCTCTCCATTTCGTTCCACCATGCTCTACTCCTCTCCATTTCATTTCACTCCTCTTTGCTCAGTTTTGTTTCCCGCCATTCCAGTCCATATCCTTTCTCTCATCTCAGTATTTCAAATCCCTGCTCTACCCTCCAATCCATTCAATTTCCCTCCCCTCCCCTCCCCTCCCCTCCCCTCCTCTCCACTCCTCTCCACTCCTCTCCACTCCACTCCACTCCACTCCACTCCACTGCACTGCACTGCACTGCACTGCACTGCACTCCACTAAGTTTTGTTTCCATCCTCTCCGCTTCATTTCATTTCCTACCACGCCACTCCACACAGTTTTCTTTCTTTTGTCTCCTCGCCACTTCACTTGATTTCTCTGCTCTCCACTATACTTATTTTAATTTCCCACTACTCCTACCCACTCCATTTCATTTCCCACAACTCCACACTGATTGTTTTTGCTCTTCTGCACACCTTTCCATTTAATTTCCCCGTACTCCACCCCACTCTATTTATTTCCTTACATCCCCCTCCTCTCCATTTCATTTACGTCGTCTGCATTCCACTCTACTGCTTTTCCCTCTACTCCACTCTACTCCGTTTTTTCCATTTCACTCCATCTCATTTCTTTCTCCTACTCTCCCTCTCCAACACTTGCCTCCGTTTCCCTCAACTCCACTCTGTCACATTGCCCTGCACTCAACTCCACTCCTCAAGTCACCCCACTCCATTACACTTCATTTCATTTCCTTCTGCCCCACTCCACGTCTCTCCGTTTAGTTTCTCAAAACTGAACTCTGCTTCATGTCCCCGAACCCCACAGACTCCCATTTATATCCACTACACTCCATTTCCTTTCTCACTATTAAACTACACTCCCCTCCGTTCAACGCCACTCCGCTCCACTCCACTCCTCTCCACTACATTCCCTTCCACTCGACTCCATTTCAATTCACTGCACTCCATCGCAACTCCCTCTACTCCACTCCACTCCACTCCACTCCATTTCACTCCATTCCAATACATTTCATTTCATCTACTCCATTTCGTTTCCCTCCGTTCCACTCCATATCCTTTCGCTCAACTCATCTCACTATTTCACTTTCCTGCTCTCCACTCTAATCCATTTCATTTCCCTCCACTCCACTCCACTCCACTCCACTCCACTCCACTCCACTCCACTCCACTCCACTCCACTCCACTCCACTCCACTCCACTCCACTCCATTTTGTTTCCTTCCTGTCTACTTCATTTCATTTCCTACAACACCACTCCACACCATTTCCTTTCTTTTTACTCCTCGCCACTTCATTTGATTTCTCAGCTCTCCACTATACTTATTTTAACTTCCCACTACTCCTACCCACTCCATTTCATTTCCCACAACAGCACTCTGATTAATTTTGCTCTTCTGCACCCGTCTCCAATTAATTTCCCCGTACTCCACCCCTCTCTATTTATTTCCATACATCCGCCTCCTATAAATTTCATTTCCTTCCTCTGCATTCCACTCTATTTCTTTTCCCTCTCCTCCACTCTTCTCTGTCTTTTCCACTGCACTCCATCTCATTTCTTTCGCCTACCCTCCCCTCCATTTCATTACCCTCTACAAAACTTGCCTCCGTTTCCCTCAACTCCACTCTGTCACACTGCCGTGCACTCAACCGCTCTCCTCTTAGCACTCCACTGCAGTACACTCTATTTCATTTCTTTCTACCCCACTCCACATCACTCCGTTTCTTTCAACTCCACTTTTCTTCATTTCCCCCCAGTCCACTCCACTACAGTACATTTCCTTCCACTCCATTTAATTTCTCAAAACTGCACTCTGCTTCATTTCCCCGCGCTCCACACACTCTAATTTCTCTCCACTACAGTCCATTTCATTTCCCTTCACGCCACTCCTCTCCGTTTCTTTCAACTCCCCTCAGTCACATTTCCCTTGTTTCCCCTCCTGTCCATTTCACTACCCCCCACTTTAATACACTTGCTTTCCCACAACTCCATTCCTCACCTTTTAATTTCTCTCCAATGCACTCCACACCACTCCATTTCCCTTCTCGCTATTAAACTACACTCCCCTCCATTCAAATCCACTCCTCTCCACTCCACTCCTCTCCACTACATTCCCTTCCACTCCACTCCATTTCCTTTCACGGTACTCCATCGCAACTCCCTCCCCTCCACTCCACTCCATTTCCCTCCAGTCCAATACATTTCATTTCCCTCTACTCCATTTCGTTTCCCTCCATTCCACTCCATATCCTTGCTCTCAGCTCATCTTCTCACTATTTCATTTTCCTGCTCTCCCCTCCTAACCATGTAATTTCCGTCCACTCCGTTTCATTTCTCTCATCTGCACGCCATTTCATTTCCCTCCACTCTACCCCACTCCGTTTCCTTTCACTCCAAACCATTTCACCTCCCTCCCCTCCACTCCACTCCAGTTCCCCTCAGTCCAGTACATTTCGCGTCCATCTACACCTCTTCATTTCATCTCCCTTCTTTCCACTCCACTCGTCGCCTTTAAATTTCTCTGGTCTGCTTTTCTCCAGTTCTTTTCCATCCACCCCACACTACTCCATTTCCCTCGGTTCTTCTACATCTCATTTCCCCCCACTACAGTCATATTCATTTCCCACCACTCCACTCCCTACCATGTCTTTTGTGTTCACACCGCTCCACTCCATTCCATTCTTACCAAGCCCACTCTACTCCATTTATTTCCCTGCACTCCATTTCATTTCTTTCCCATAAACTCCACTCCATTTCCCTTCACTCCACTCTACGCTGTTGCACCCCACTCCGCTTTACTACATTTCCATTCACTTTACATGCTTCCTGTGCGCTCCAGTTCATTTCCTTTCCTACCACGCTGCTGCACACCATTTTTTTTCTCTAAACAACACGCCACTCCATTTTATTTTCTTCCTCTCTAATTTATTCAATTTCATTTCCCATTTCTACACTCCACTTCATTCATTTCCCACCACTCCAATACACTCAGTTCATTTCACTCCAATCCAGTTCTCTCCATTTCGTTTCACCATACCCCACTCCACTCCATTTCATTTCACTCCTCTCTGCTCCATTTTGTTTCCCTCCAATCCACTCCATATCCTTTCTCTCAACTCATCTCACTATTTCACTGCCCTGCTCTCTACTCTAATCCATTTCGTTTCACGCCACTCCACTCCTCTCCTCTCCATTTTGTTTCCTTTCTCTCCACTGCATTTCCTACCACACCACTCCACACTGTTTTCTTTCTTTTTACTCCTCGCCACTTCCTTTGATTTCTCAGCTCTCCACTATACTTTATTGAACTTCCCACTTCTGCTACCCACTTCATTTCATTTCCCACAACTCCACTCAACTCTGTTCGATTCCGCTCTGCTGCACACCTCTCCATTTAATTTCCATGCACTCCACCCCACTCTGTTTATTTCCTTACATCCCCATCCTCTTCATTTCACTTCCATCCTCTTCATTCCACTCAACTGCATTTCCCTCTACTCCACTCTACTCCGTTTTTTCCATGGCACTCCATCTCGTTTCTTTCTCCTACCCTCCCCTCCATTTCGTTACATCCCTCTCTTCAGGGAGAAGAAGAGTCTATGTCCTCTGGAAGAAGGGACAGGCTAGTTGGGAAGATTACAAGGAGGTAGCTAAGGTATGCAGGGAGGACGTTAGGAAGGCAAAAGCCCAACTTGAACTCAGATTGGCCACAGCAGTAAAAGACAATAAAAAATCCTTTTATAAATATATCAATGGGAAAAGAAGAACCAAGGATAATTCTCATCCTTTACTTGATGCGGCAGGGAATGTGGCCACTGAGGACAAGGAGAAGGCTGAGGTCCTCAATGCCTTCTTTACATCTGCCTTTAATAGCCAGACAAGTCATCCTTTGGGCATTTTATGCCCTGATCCGGAAGTCGGGGACGCTACTCAGAAAGCACCCCCAGCGATTCAGGTGGAGACAGTCAGAGAACTCCTCCTCCATCTAGACTGTCACAAGTCCATGGGACCGGATGGCCTACACCCTCGGGTGCTGAGGGAGCTGGCGGGGGTGATTGCTGAGCCGCTCTCGACCATCTGTCAGCGCTCCTGGTTAACGGAGAGGGTCCCAGGGATTGGGAGGCTTGCTGATGTCACTCCCATCTTCAAGAAGGGCCGTAAGGAGGATCCGGGGAACTAAAGGCCTGTCAGCCTGAACCTCGGTACCGGAAGTAATGGAGCAAATCATCCTGGGTGAGATCGCACGGCAGTTAAACGTGGTGTCCAGGGGATCAGGCGCACAGCACGGGTTAATGAAAGGCAGGTCTGCTTGACCCAACCCCTCATCTCCTTCTACGACTGGTGACCAACTGGTAGATGAGGGAAAGGCTGTTGATGTAGTCTACCTAGACTTCACCAAAGCCTTTGTCATGGTCTCTCACAGGCTTCTTCTGGGGAAACTGGCTGCCCGTGCCCTGGACAGGAACACGCTCCTTTGGGTAAGAAACTGGCTAGAGGGCCGTGCTCAACGGGTGGTGGTTAATGGAGTGAAGTCCAGCTGGCAACCTGTTTCAAGTGGTGTCCCCCAGGGGTCGGTACTGGGGCCTATCTTGTTTAATATCTTTATTGATGACCTAGACAAGGGGATTGAGTGTACCCTCAGTAAGTTTGCAGATGACACCAAGTTGGGAGGTGGTGTTGATCTGCCTGAGGGTAGGGAGGCCCTTCAGAGGCACTTAGATAAGCTGAATCGCTGGGCTGAGGTGAATGGAATGAGGCTCAACAAGGCCAAGTGCCAGGTCCTGCATATTGGCCACAGCAACCCCACGCAGCGCAATAGGCTTGGGGATGAGTGGCTGGATGATTGTGAAGAGGAAAGGGACCTGGGGGTGTTGGTTGATGCTCAGCTGAACATGTGCCGACAGTGTGCCCAGGTGGCAAAAAAGGGCCAGCGCCATCCTGGCCTGTGTTAGAAATGGTGTGGCCAGCAGGAGCAGGGAGGTGATCATCCCCCTGTACTCAGCACTGGTGAGGCCACACCTCGAGTATTGTGTTCAGTTTTGGGCCCTCACTACAAAAAAAGACATTGAGGCTGGAGCATGTCCCAGAGAAGGGCAACGAAACTGGTGAGAGGGTCTGGAGCACAAGTCTTATGAGGAGCAGCTGAAGGGAGCTGGGATTGTTTAGTTTGGAGAAGAGGAGGCTCAGGGGAGACCTCATTGGCACTCTACAACTTCCTGAAGGGAGGTTGTGGTGAAGAGGGGTTTGGCCTCTTCTCCCAGGCAAACGAGACAGGACCCGGGGAAACAGGCCGCAATGTCTGAGAAAGGTTTAGGTTAGACATTAAGGAAGAACTTCTTCTCTGAGAGAGTGGTCAGGCCACTGGGAATGGCGCTGCCAGGGAGGTGGTGGAGTCCCGCCATCTCTGGCAGTGTTCAAGAGGCGTCTGGAAGAGGAGCTGCGAGACATGGTTTAGTAGCTTGTGGTAGCAGTGCTAGTGTGAAGACGGTTGGACTAGATGATCTTATAGGTTGTTTCCAACCTTGTGATTCTATGATTTATTGGGGGGAAATCTCCCAGTTCTGGAAGAAATCTGCAATTTCTGGGAGGAACTGAATTTATGGCAAGAAACCTGGCATTTCTGGGCTGAAAAGCTCTATTTTTGGGGAGATAAGTGGTATTTCTGGGAGGAAACGATATATTTTTGGGGAGAAATCTGGTATTTATGGGGGGAAATGTCGTACTTTTGGGGGGCTAACTGGTATTTCTGGGAGGAAACAATATTTTTTTAAGGAGAAAACCGGTATTTATGGGGAGAAAATGTCGTATATTTGGGGAGAAAAGTGGTATTTCTGTGCGTAAATGTCCTCTTTTCGTTGAGAAGACTGGTGTGTCTTGGAGAAAATGTCATATTTTAAGGAGAAATCTGCTATTTCTGGGAGAAGATGTCATTTTTCTGGGGAGAAAGCAGCTTTTTCTGGGGAGCAGACTGGTATTTCTGGGGAGAAGACTGGTATTTCTGTGAGGAAATGTCGTATTTTGGGGGAGAAAACTGCTGTTTCTGTGAGGAAATGATATAATTCTGGGGAGAAAAGCGGTGTTTCCGGGAGAAGATGTCGTATATTTGGGGAGAAAAGTGGTATTTCTGTGCGTAAATGTCATCTTCTCGTTGAGAAGGCTGGTATTTCCGTGCATAAATGCCATCTTCTCGTTGAGAAGACTGGTATTTCTGGTAAAAAATGTCACAGTTTATGGAGAAATCTGCCATTTCTGGAAGGAAATGATTTTACGGGCAGAGAACTGGCATTTCCGGGTGAAAAAGACGTATTTTGGGAGAGAAAACTGCTATTTCTGCGAGGAAAAGATATAATTCTGGCGAGAAAAGCGGTGTTTCTGGCAGAAGATGTCGTATACTTGGGGAGAAAAGTGGTATTTCTGTGCGTAAATGTCATATTTTCGTGGAGAAGACTGGTGTTTCTGGGAGGAAATGTAATATTTTTGGGGAGAAAAGTGTTATTTCGGAGAGAAAGTGTCATATTTCTAGGGAGAAAAGTGGTATTTCTGGGAGATGTCATATATTTAGGGAGAAAACTGTCATTTCTGAGAAAATGTCGTACTTTTGGGCGGAAAACTGGTATTTCTGGGAGGAAATGATATATTTTAGTAGAGAAAACTGGTATTTCTAGAGAAGATGTCGTAATTTTGGGGAGACAAGTCAGCTTCCTGAAGGGAGGTTGTGGTGAAGAGGGGTTTGGCCTCTTGTCCCAGGCTACGAACGGGACCAGGGGAAACGGCCGCAAGTGGTTCCAGAAGAGGTTGAGGTTAGACTTAAGGAAGAACTTCTTCTCTCAGAGAGTGGTCAGGCACTGGAATGGCCTGCCAAGGGAGGTGGTGGAGTCGCCATCTCTGGCAGTGTTCAAGAGGCGTCTGGACGAGGAGCTGTGAGATACGGTTTAGTAGCTTGTGGTAGCAGAAGAAAATTGCTTCTTCTGGAAGAAAATGCTTTATTTTGATGGAGAAGTCTGCTCTTTCTGGGAGAAAAGGGCATATTTTTAGGGAGAAAAGTGGTATTTCTGGGAGAAAACTGTCATATTTCTAGGGAGAAAACGGGTATTTCTGGGAGGAAATGTCACAATTTATGGAGAAATCTGCCATTTCCGGAAGGAAATTATTTTACGGGCAGAGAACTGGTATTTCCGGGTGGAAAAGATGTATTTTGGGGGAGAAAACTGCTATTTTCTGGAGGAAAT
>JADANK010000866.1:0-15750 GCA_021292215.1 Lophura nycthemera
AGGAACCAGGAGAAGGTGCTGATGTGGGAGCAGGGCGTGCGCAAGGACGAGGCCGAGATCGAGAAGCTCAAGAAGGTGAGGAGTTTGGGGTCCCCTCCCCTCTCAATTTTGGGCTTCCCAACCAATTTTGGGGTTCCCATCCAACTTTGGTGGCCCTATAACCGACTTTGGGGTTCCCACCCAACTTTGGGGTCTTCAAACCCAAATTTGAGGTCTTCCCATCCAACTTTGAGCTCTTCCCACCCAACTTTGGTGGCCCCATACCCAATTTTGGGTCTTCCCACCCAACTTTGAGGTCCTCCTACCCAATGTTGGTGGCCCTACACCCAATTTTAGGGTCTTCCCACCCAACTTTGGTCACCCCATTCCCAATTTTGGGTCTTCCTACCCAACCTTTGTAGCCCTATACCCAACTTTGGTGGCCCCATCCCCAATTTTGGGGTCTTCCCACCCAACTTTGGTGGCCCCATCCCCAATTTTGGGGTCTTCCCACCCAACTTTGGTGGCCCCATCCCAATTTTGGGGCTTCCTACCCAACTTTTGTAGCCCTATACCCAACTTTGGTGGCCCCATACCCAATTTTGGGGTCTTCCCACCCAACTTTGGTGGCCCTACACCCAACTTTCAGTCTTCCCACTCAACTTTGGTGACCCCATACCCTATTTTGGGGTCTTCCCTCCCAACTTTGAGGTTCTCCAACCCAACTTAGGTGACCCCATACCCAATTTTGTGGTCTTCCTACCCAACTTTCGTGACCCTATACCCAACTTTGGTGGCCCCATACCCCCATATTTTGGGGTCTTCCCACCCAACTTTGGTGGCCCTACACCCAACTTTGGGTCTTCCCACTCAACTTTGGTGACCCCATACCCTATTTTGGGGTCTTCCCTCCCAACTTTGAGGTTCTCCAACCCAACTTAGGTGACCCCATACCCAATTTTGGGGTCTTCCCACCCAACTTTGAGGTTCTCCAACCCAACTTTCGTAGCCCTATACCCAACTTTGGTGACCCCATACCCAATTTTGGGGTCTTCCCTCCCAACTTTGAGGTCTTCCTACCTGACATCGTTGGCCCCCTAAACCCCAATTTGGGGTCTTTTTAACGGGGGGACACCCCGGGGGGTGCCCCCCACCCAACTTTGAGCCCTTCCCTTCTCCTCGCCGCTTCCTCCCCCACACCTTATGGCCCCCCCCACCAAAATTGGGGTCCCCCCCCCCCCCCCCCACCCCCCCAGGAGGAGCAGAGGCACATGAAGATCATCGACGAGACGATGGCGCAGCTGCAGGACCTGAAGAACCAACATTTGGCCAAGAAGTCGGAGGTCAACGACAAGAACCACGAGATGGACGAGATCCGCAAGAAGCTGGGCGGGGCCAACAAGTGGGCGGGGCTTAATTGGGGGGAGGGGTTTAATTGGGAGGGGGGGGCTTAATTGGGAGGGGGCGGGGCTTGATGAGGGGTGGGGCTTGATGAGGGGGAGGGGCTTAATTGGAGGTGGGGTGGTGGTTTGGGGTCGGGGGCCAGAGCCTTTTGGGGGCGGAGCCAGGGGATGGAGGGGCGGGGCTTAAATGAAGGGGGAAGGGACTTAAATTTGGGGGGGGGGGGCGGGGCCTTGGTGAAGGGGTGGGGGGTTTGATGAGGGGGAAGGGGCTTAATTGGAAGGTGGGGTTGTGGAATTTTTTGGGGTCCGGTGCGGAGCTTTTGGGGGCGGAGCCAAGGGATGGGGGGGGCGGGCTTAAAGGAGGGGGGGGGCTTAATTGGGAAGGGGGAGGGGGGCTTAATTGGGAGGGGGAGGGGCTTTGGAGGTCAGTGCCAAGAGCCTTTGGGGGCGGGGGAAAGGGATGGAGGTGGGCGGGGGCTTTAATGAAGGGGAGGGGGCTTAAAATTGGGGAGGGTGGGGGGGCCTTTAAATTGGGGGGGAAGGGGCTTAATTGGGAGGGGGGGCTTAATTGGGAGGGGGAATGGGCTTGCCAGGTGGGGTTTGGTGGCTTTGGGGGCGTGGCAGAGCCTTTGGGGGCGGAAGCCAGGGGTGGAGGGGGGCCGGGGGCTTTAATGAGGGGGAGGGGCTTAAATTTGGGGAGGGGGAGGAGGCTTTGGAGGTGGGGTTGTGGCTTTGGGGTCAGTGCAGAGCCTTTGGGGGCGGAGCCAGGGATGGAGGGGGCGGGGCTTAATTGGGGGGATGGGCTTAAGAGGGGTGGGGGGTTTTGATGGGGGGAGGGGCTTAATTGGGGTGGGGGGTTGTGGCTTGGAGTCGTGCAGAGCCTTGGGGGCGGAGCCAGGGATGGAGGGGGCGGGGCTTAATGAGGGGAAGGGACTTAACGAGGTGGCGGGGCTTAATGAGGGGAGGGGCTTAATTGGAGGTGGGGTCGCATTAGTGGGTGGGGCCAGGAGGCTGTGGGCGGAGCTATGGTGTTTGGGCGGGGCCTCGAGCCAGTGAGTGGTCCTGGTGCAACAGGGGGCGGAGGCCAGGGGAGGCGGTGGGTGGGTATAATGGGCTTGTGGGCGTGGCTATTAGTCTGTGGGCGGGGCTCTGATCATGTGGGCGGGGCCTGGAGCCAGTGGGCGGGGCTATGAGCCAGAAGGGCGTGGCTATGAACCACTGGGGCAGGGCAAGGCGGTGGGGCGGAGCCAGGGAGTCCGGTGGGCGTGGCTATAAAGGCTGTTGGGCGGTGGTATGAATTGTGGCAGGGTTGGAGGTTGGGGCCGTGGCTATTAGTCTGTGGGCGGGACTCCGATCATGTGGGTGGGGCCTTTGAGCCAGTGGGCGGAACCTGGAGCCAGTGGGCGTGGCTTTGAGCCTGTGGGCGGGGCCAGGTGCCAGCGGGCGGGGCTATGAGCATGTGAGCACAGCCCGGAGTCAGTGGGCGGGGCTATGAGCCTGTGGGTGGAGCCAGGAGGCTGTGGGTGGGGCTATGAGAATGTGGGCGGGGTCAGGAGGCTGTGGGTGGGTCTATGAGCCTGTGGGCGGGGCCTGGAGCCAGTGGGCGTGTCTTTGAGTCAATGGGCGGGCCCCGGGTTCAGTGGGCGGGGCTATGGTCTAATGGGCGTGGCTAAGAGCCAGTGGGCGGGGCCAGGAGGCTGTGGGTGGAGCTATGCGAATGTGGGTGGGGCCTGGAGCCAGTGGGCGGGCCCCGGGTTCAGTGGGCGGTTGCTAATTGTTCCCAAATTGGGCATGGCTTAAGAAGGCCTGTGGCGGGGCCAGGGGCTGTGGGTTGGAAGCTATGGCCGAATTGGGGCGGGGCCTGGAGTCAGTGGGCGGACCCCGGGTTCAGTGGGCGGGGCTATGGTTCAAAGGGCGTGGCTATGAGCCTGTGGGCGGGGCCAGGAGACTGTGGGCGGGGCTATAAGCCTGTGGGCGGGGCCAACCGCATTCCAGCCCCATTCCCTAATCCATGCCTGCACTCTGTGACCCCCTGTGTCCCCCCCCGCCGCCGCCCCCCAGGGAGATGACCCACCTGCAGAAGGAGGTGACGGCCATCGAGACGAAGCTGGAGCAGAAGCGCAGCGACCGCCACAACCTGCTGCAGGCCTGCAAGATGCAGGACATCAAGCTGCCCCTCTCCAAGGGCACCATGGACGACATCAGCCAGGAAGAGGTGACCCCCCCCCCCGCCCCCCCCACCCCCCAAAGTGGATCCCTAGATCAATTGGGGGGGGCTCAGGACCCTCCCTGCCTCTCTTTGTCCCCCACTATGGGGCCACTGGGGGCTCATGACCCCATAACCCCCCTCCATCCCCCTCCTATGGGGTTATTTTTGGGCTCAGGACTCCCCTGACCCTTCTTTGTTTCCTTCTGTTTGGCTACTGGGGGGCTCAGGACCCCCCCAAATCCTTTTTGTCTTCCCATATGGGGCCATTTTAGGGCTCAGGACCTCCCAACCTCTCTTTGTTCTCCCCCCATAGGGACATTTTGGGATTTAGGAGCCCCGAACCCATCTATGTCCCCCCCTATGGGGCCATTGAGGGGCTCAGGACCCCTTCGTCCTCTCTTTGTCCACTCTTATGGGGCCATTTGGGGGCATAGGACCCCCACAAACCCTTTATGTCTCCCCCCATATTTTGGGGTTTAGGAGCCCTGAATCCCTCTATGACTCCTTGTGGGGCTACTGGGGGGGAGCTCAGGATGCCCTCAAATCTTTGTCCTCAGCTATGGGGCCACTGGAGGGCTCAGGACCCCGCAGCCCACCTATGTTCTCCCCTATGGGGCCGTGTTTGGGTTCAGAACCCCCTGACCTCTCTTTATCTCATTCCTATGGGGACGTTTTGGGGTTCAGGACTCCCCGACTCCTCTTTTTCTCCCTTTGTGGGGCCACCGTGGAGCTCAGGAGCCTCAAACATCTTTTTAGCCACCTCCTATGGGGGTCACTGCAGGCTCAGGACTCCCCCAACCCCCTTTTGTCCCCCCCATTACAGGGCCATTGGATGCTCAGGCCAACCCCAACCTCTTATAGAGCCCTGTGGGGCCACTGTGGGGATCAGTCCACCCCCCAACCCCTTTTGTGCCCCACATCGGGCTCTGGGGGGCCACTGGGGGGACTCAAGACCCCTTTTTCTCCCCCCCCATAGGGCAGTGGTGGTGGGGAGGAAGCAGGCAGCGGCTCTCAACGCTCCTCCAGTCTCTACGCCCGCGAAGCACTGATAGAAATCGACTACAGCGACCTGCCCGAGGAGCTCAAGGTGCGACGGCCCTTTAAGGCAGGCCCCGCCCATTCCAGGAAGCCACGCCCACTCCACAATCCCCACCCACTTTTGCTAGGCCCCGCCCCATTTACCTCTCACTCCTCCAATCCCCCGTTAGAGCCTTCCCTTGCCTCCTGCCACTCTTCTTTTAGGCCCCGCCCCCTTTCCCGTGGCCCCGCCCACTCAGTTTAAGCCCACCCAATATCCATTTAGGCCCCTCCCCTTTTATTATGCCCCGCCCACTCTTAATTAGGCTCCGCCCCCAACTTCAAGCCTCTCCCACAATGGATTAGGCCACGCCCCCTTCATCACAAGCCCCGCCCACAGTTTCCTCACTTCACCCACCCTGGTAAAACCTTGCACCCATCGTTCAGGCCACGCCCCCTTTTTAACAAGCCCCGCCCCCTCCCAGCCTTTCCTATGATGGCACACACTCTAGGCCAAGCCACGCCCCCTTTAGTGAGGCCACGCCCTCTCCCGAAAGCCACACCCCCTCCATTTATTCTATGGGCGAACCCGCCCTGCGCTAGCCCCGCCCCCTTGATCGTGGCCCCGCCCCCTCCCAATTCATTCCTATGATGCGTTCACTCTGGACGAGCCCCGCCCTCTTGATCGAAGCCACGCCCCTCTCAAAAAGCCACGCCCCCTCCATTCATTCCTATGGTTGACACACTGGGCAAAAGCCCCCGCCCCCTCGAGTGAAGCCCCGCCCCCTCCATTCCTATGGCTGACTTTTACCCATCAGATGCCCCACCCTGCTCAAGCCCCGCCCCCTCCATTCATTCTTATGATGGATGCACAGTGTGCAAAGCCCCGCCCCCTTGATTGAAGCCCCGCCCCCTCCATTCATTCCTATGATGGATGAGCTGTGGACAAAGCCCCGCCCCCTTGATTGAAACCCCACCCCCTCCCACAAGCCCCGCCCCCTCCGTTCATTCCTATGGCTGAATTCTACCCATTCCACACCGCACCCTTCCCAAGCCCCGCCCCCTCCATTCATTCCCATGATGGATGCGCTGTGGGCAAAGCCCCGCCCCCTCCCCTAAGCCCCGCCCCCTCCATTCATTCCTATGATGGATGCACAGTGTGCAAAGCCCCGCCCCCTTGATTGAAGCTCCGCCCCCTCCAAGCATTCCTATGATGGATGCACTGTGGACAAAGCCCCCCCCCCGTGAGTTGAAGCCCCGCCCCCCTCCCCGAAGCCCCGCCCCCTCCATTCATTCCCATGATGGATGCACTGTGGACAAAGCCCCGCCCCCTTGAGTGAAGACCCGCCCCCTCCCACAAGCCCCGCCCCCTCAATTCATTCCTATGACGGATGAGCTGTGGACAAAGCCCCGCCCCCTTGAGTGAAGCCCCGCCCCCTCCATTCATTCCTATGATGGATGCACAGTGTGCAAAGCCCCACCCCCTTGAGTGAAGCCCCGCCCCCTCCCACAAGCCCCGCCCCCTTCATTCCTATGGCTGAATTTAACCCATTCCACGCCGCACCCCGGCCAAGCCCCGCTCCCCCACCGACCCCACCCCCTTAAGCCCCGCCCCCATCGTGACCCCACCCCCATTATCCCCCCCCCCCAAGGACGCTCAGGCAGAGGAGGAGATCCGGCAGGAGATGAACCAGCTGCAGCAGAGGCTGACGGAGCAGCAGAGCGTCCTGCAGCGCATCGCAGCCCCCAACATGAAGGCCATGGAGAAGCTGGAGAGCGTGCGGGACAAGTTCCAGGAGACCTCGGATGGTGGGGGGCCGGGGGGGGCACTGAGGGGGTGGGGAGAGGTGGAGGGATGTGGGGACCCCAACCCCAGTGACCCCAGACTCAACCCAAGGACCCCAACCCCAGTGACCCAAAACTCAACCCGATGACCTCAGTCCCATCCCCAGTGACCCCAAAGACCTCAATCCCGACCCCAAAGACCCCAAAGACCTCAATCCCGACCCCAAAGACCCCCAAAGACCTCAATCCCTACCCCAAAGACCCCAAAGACCTCGATCCCGACCCCAAAGACCCCAAAGACGTCAATCCCAACCCCAAAGATCCCAATGACCCCAATGTCCCCAAAGAAAGACCTCAATCCCGACCCCAAAGACCCCTGATGACCCCAAACCCAAAACCAAGGACCTCAATCCCAATCCCAAAGACCCCAAAGACCTCAATCCCAACCCCAATGACCCCAAAGACCTCAATCCTGACCCCAAAGACCCCCGATGACCCCAGTGTCCCCAAAGAAAGACCTCGATCCCGACCCCAAAGATCCCAATGACCCCAATGACCCCGAAGACCTCAATCCTGACCCCAAAGACCCCCGACGACCCCAAAGACCTCAATCCCAACCCCAGAGACCCCCGATGACCCCAATGTCCCCAAAGAAAGACATCAATCCCAACCCCAAAGATCCCAATGACCTCAATCCCGACCCCAAAGACCCCCGACGACCCCAATGACCCCAAAGACCTCAGTCCTGACCCCAAAGACCCGCTACGACTCCAAAGATCTCAATCCCAACCCCAGTGTCCCCAAAGAAAGACCTCAATCCCGACCCCAAAGACCCTCAAAGACCCCCAATGTCCCCAAAGAAAGACCTCAATCCTGACCCCAAAGATCCCAAAGACCTCAATCCCAACCCCAAAGACCCCCGATGACCCCAATGTCACCAAAGAAAGACCTCAATCCCAAACCCAATGACCCCAAAGACCTCAATCCTGACCCCAAAGATCCCAATGACCTCAATCCTGACCCCAAAGACCCCCGACGACCCCAAAGACCTCAATCCCAACCCCAAAGACCCCAAAGACCTCAATCCCAACCCCAAAGATCCCGATGACCCCAATGACCCCAAAGACCTCAATCCCAACCCCAAAAACCCCCGATGACCCCAATGACCCCAAAGACCTCAATCCCAACCCCAAAGACCCCCGATGACCCCAGTGTCCCCAAAGAAAGACCTCAATCCCGACCCCAAAGATCTCAATGACCCCAATGTCCCCAAAGACCTCAATCCTGACCCCAAAAACCCCCGATGACCCCAATGACCCCAAAGACCTCAATCCCAACCCCAAAGACCCCCGATGACCCCAGTGACCCCAAAGATCTCAATCCCAACCCCAAAGATCCCAAAGACCTCGATCCGGACCCCAAAGACCCCAAAGACCTCAATCCCAACCCCAATGACCCCAAAGACGTCAATCCCAACCCCAAAGATCCCAATGACCCCAATGTCCCCAAAGACCTCAATCCCGACCCCAAAGACCCCCGATGACCCCAAACCCAAAACCAAGGACCTCAATCCCAATCCCAAAGACCCCAAAGACCTCAATCCCAACCCCAAAGACCCCCGATGACCCCAGTGTCCCCAAAGAAAGACCTCGATCCCGACCCCAAAGATCCCAATGACCCCAACGTCCCCGAAGACCTCAATCCCAACCCCAAAGACCCCCGATGACCTCAATGTCCCCAAAGAAAGACCTCAATCCCGACCCCAAAGATCCCAATGACCCCAGTGTCCCCAAAGACCTCAATCCTGACCCCAAAGACCCCCTATGACCCCAAAGACCTCAATCCCAACCCCAGTGTCCCCAAAGAAAGACCTCAATCCCGACCCCAAAGACCCCCTATGACCCCAAAGACCTCAATCCCAACCCCAGTGTCCCCAAAGACCTCAATCCCAACCCCAGTGTCCCCAAAGAAAGACCTCAATCCCGACCCCAAAGATCCCAATGACCCCAAAGACCTCAATCCCGACCCCAAAGATCCCAATGACCTCAATCCCGACCCCAAAGACCCCCGATGACCCCAACGTCCCCGAAGACCTCAATCCCGACCCCAAAGCCCCCCGACGACCCCAAACCCCGGCCCTGCAGAGTTCGAGGCGGCGCGGGGATGTGGGGTTGCCACAGAGATGTGGGGACATGGAGGTGATGTGGGGTCACCATGGCAGGGATATGGGGTCACCATGGAGGGAATACGGGGTCACCATGGTGGGGATATGGGGTCACCATGGTGGGGATATGGGGTCACCATGGAGGTGATACGGGGTCACCATGGTGGGGATATGGGGTCACCGTGGCAGGGATATGGGGTCAACATGGCGGGGATATGGGGTCACCATGGCGAGGATGTGGGGTCACCATAGAGGTGATATGGGGTCACCGTGGAGGTGATATGGGGTCACCATGGCGGGGATGTGGGGTCACCATGGAGGTGATATGGGGTCACCATGGTGAGGATATGGGGTCACCATGGAGGGGATGTGGGGTCACCATGGAGGGGATATGGGGTCACCGTGGAGGGGATGTAGGGTCACCATGGAGCTGTGGGGACCTGCAGAGTTCGAGGCGGCGCGGAAGCGGGCCAAGAAGGCCAAGCAGGCGTTCGAGCAGATGAAGAAGGAGCGCTTCGACCGCTTCAACGCCTGCTTCGAGTCCGTGGCCACCAACATCGACGAGATCTACAAGGCCCTGTCCAGGAACAGCAGCGCGCAGGTGGGGCCGGGGGCTTCGCGGCGGGATTTGGGGCCGCCGGGGGCTTCGGGGTCGGGATTGGGGGCGTTGGGATTGGGGTTGGGGGCTTTGGGGTCGGGATTGGGGTCATTGGAGTCTTTGGGGTCAGGATTGGGGGCTTTGGGGTTGGGATTGGGGTCGTTGGGGTCTTTGGGGTCGGGACTGGGGGCTTCGGGGTGGGATTTGAGGCCTCCGCGAGCTTCGGGGTCGGGACTGGGGGCTTTGGGGTCGGGATTGGGGGCTTTGGGGTCGGGACTGGGAGCTTTGGGGTCGGGACTGGGGGCTTTGGGGTCGGGATTGGGGTCATTGGAGTCTTTGGGGTCAGGATTGGGGGCTTTGGGGTTGGGATTGGGGTCGTTGGGGTCTTTGGGGTCGGGACTGGGGGCTTTGGGGTCAGGATTGGGGGCTTTGGTGTTGGGATTGGGGGCTTTGGGGTCGGGATTGGGGTCGTTGGGGTCTTTGGGGTCGGGACTGGGGGCTTTGGGGTCGGGATTTGGGGTCTTTGGGGTCGGGACTGGGGGCTTTGGGATTGGGATTGGGGTCGTTAGGGTCTTTGGGGTCGGGACTGGGGGCTTCAGGGTCTTTGGGGTTGGGATTGGGTCACTGGGATGGGGACTGGGGGCTTTGCAGTGGGATTTAGGGCCTCCGGGGGCTTCGGGGTCGGGACTGGGGTCGTTGGGGTTGGGGTTGGGGGCTTTGGGGTCTTTGGGGTTGGGATTGGGGTCTTTGGGGTTGGGATTGGGGGCTTCGCGGCAGGATTTAGGGCCTCCGCGGGCTTTGGGGTTGGGACTGGGGGCGTTGGGGTCGGGATTGGGGGCTTTGGAGTCTTTGGGGATGGGATTGGGGGCTTCGCGGTGGGATTTAGGGCCGCCGGGGGCTTCGGGGTCGGGACTGGGGGCTTTGGGGTCTTTGGGGTTGGGATTGGGGGCTTTGGGGTCTTTGGGGTTGGGATTGGGTCACTGGGATGGGGATTGGGGGCTTTGCAGTGGGATTTAGGGCCTCTGGGGGCTTTGGGGTCGGGACTGGGGGCTTTGGGGTCGGGATTGGGGTCATTGGGGTTGGGATTTGGGGCTTTGGGGTCTTTGGGGATGGGATTGGGGCTTTCGGGTCATTGGGGTTGGGATTGGGGTCATTGGGGTCTTTGGGGTTGGGATTGGGGGCTTTGGGGTCATTGGGGTCAGGATTGGGGGCTTTGGGATTGGGTTTGGAGGCTTTGGGGTCTTTGGGGTTGGGATTGGGGGGCTTTGGAGTCTTTGGGGATGGGATTGGGGGCTTTGGGGTCTTTGGAGTTGGGTTTGGGGTCTTTGGGGTTGGGATTGGGAGATTCAGGGTCTTTGGGGTTGGCATTGGGGGCTTTGCGTTGGGATTTAGGGCCTCTGGGGGCTTCGGGGTCGGGATTGGGGGCTTCAGGGTCTTTGGGGATGGGATTGGGGGCTTCGCGGCGGGATTTAGGGCCACCGGGGGCTTCGGGGTTGGGACTGGGGGCTTTGGGGTCGGGATTGGGGGCTTTGCGGTGGGATTTAGAGCCTCCGGGGGCTTTGGGGTCGGGATTGGGTCACTGGGATGGGGATTGGGGGCTTTGCGGCGGGATTTAGGGCCTCCACGGGCTTTGGGCTTGGGATTGGGGTCTTTGGGGTTGGGATTGGGGGCTTTGGGGTCTTTGGGGTCTTTGAGGTTGGGATTGGGATCTTTGGGGTTGGGATTGGGGGCTTTGGGGTCTTTGGGGTCGGGATTGGGGGCTTTGGGGTTGGGATTGGGGGCTTCGGGGGTCTTTGGGGTCAGGATTGGGGGCTTTGGTGTTGGGATTGGGGGCTTCGCGGTGGGATTTGGGGCCTCTGCGGGCTTCGGGGTTGGGACTGGGGTCGTTGGGGTCAGGACTGGGGGCTTCAGGGTCTTTGGGATTGGGTTTGGGGGCTTTGGGCCGGGATTTAGGGCCTCCGGGGGCTTCAGGGTCGGGATTGGGAGTCATTGGGGGTCTTTGGGGTTGGGATTGGGGGCGTTGGGGTCTTTGGGGTGGGGATTGGGTCACTGGGATGGGGATTGGGGGCTTTGCGGTGGGATTTGGGGCCTCCGCGGGCTTCGGGGTCGGGACTGGGGGCTTTGGGGTTGGGATTGGGGGCTTTCGCGGCGGAATTTTAGGGCCTCTCCGCGGGCTTTGGGGTCGGGATTGGGGTCATTGGGGTCTTTGGGGATGGCATTGGGGGCTTCGCGGCGGGATTTAGGGCCTCTGCAGGCTTCGGGGTCGGGACTGGGGGCTTTGGGGTTGGGATTGGGGTCATTGGGGTCGTTGGGGTTGGGATTGGGGGCTTCAGGGTCTTTGGGGTTGGGATTGGGGGCTTTGGGGTTGGGATTGGGGGATTCAGGGTCTTTGGGGTTGGGATTGGGGTCGTTGGGGGTCTTTGGGGATGGAATTGGGGCTTCAGGGTATTTGGGGTTGGGTTTGGGGTCTTTGGGGTCTTTGGGATTGGGATTGGGGTCGTTGGGGTTGGGATTGGGGGCTTCAGGATCTTTGGGGTCTTTGGGATTGGCTTTGGGGGCTTTGGGGTCTTTGGGGTTGGGATTGGGGTCATTGGGGTCATTGGGTTGGATTGGGGGCTTTGGGGTCTTTGGGGTTGGGATTGGGGTCGTTGGGGTTGGGATTGGGGTCATTAGGGTCTTTGGGGTTGGCAGTGGGGTCTTTGGAGTCTTTGGGGTCGGGATTGGGGTCTTTGGGGTTGGGATTGGGGGCTTTGGGGTCTTTGGGGTTGGGATTGGGGTCTATGGGGTCTTTGGGGTCTTTGGGGTCTTCGGAATTGGGGTCTTTGTGTCATTCTGCTCATTTTGGGGCTCCCTCGGGGCACTTTCGGGCTCCTTTTGCTCACTTTCCGAGTCGTTTTCCCTCACTTTCGGCGTCCCCCCGAACCCAACCCCAAATTACCCCCATCCCAAAAACAAAGCCCCATATCCCACCCCCCCCCCAGGCCTTCCTGGGCCCCGAGAACCCCGAGGAGCCGTACCTGGACGGCATCAACTACAACTGCGTGGCGCCGGGGAAGCGGTTCCGGCCCATGGACAACCTGTCGGGCGGCGAGAAAACCGTGGCGGCGCTGGCGCTGCTCTTTGCCATACACAGGTGTGGGGTCGGGGCTTCGGGGTCGGCACCGGGGGATTTGGGGTCGGGTTTGGGGTCGGGTTTGGGGGCTTTGGGGTCGGGACTGGGGGATTTGGGGGATTTGGGGTCAGGATTGGGGGCTTTTGGGGTCGGGATTGGGGGATTTGAGGTGGGGATTGGGGGCTATGGGGGCTTTGGGGGTTCAGTTTGGGGGCTTTGAGGTTGGGATTGGGGGATTTGGGGTCGGGTTTGTGGGTTTCGGGGGTTTTGGGGTCGGGATTGGGGCATTGGGGGTCTTTGGGGGGTGGGTTTGGGGGCTTTGGGGTCTTGTTGGGGTCAGGATTGGGGGCTTTGGGGTCAGGTTTGGGGGGCTTTGGGGTCCTTTGGGGTCAGAATTGGGGGCTTCGGGGTGGGGATTGGGGGCTTTGGGGTCCGGGTTTGGGGGCTTTGGGGTCCTTTGGGGTCAGGATTGGGGCTTCAGGGTGGGAATTGGGGGCTTTGGGGTCGGGATTGGGGGATTTGGGGGGCTTCGGGGGTCGGGATTGGGGGATTTGGGGGCTTTGGGGTCGGGACTGGGGGATTTGGGGGATTTGGGGTCAGGATTGGGGGCTTTGGGGTCGGGATTGGGGGATTTGAGGTGGGGATTGGGGGCTATGGGGCTTTGGGGTTCAGTTTTGGGGGCTTTGGGGTTGGGATTGGGGATTTTGGGGTTGGGACTGGGGGCTTCGGGGGCTTTGGGGTTGGTGTTGGGGATTCGGGGGCTTCGGGGTCAGGATTGGGGGCTTTGGGGTTGGGACTTGGGGGCTTTGGGGTCTTTGGGGTCAGGATTGGGGGCTTTCGGGGGCTTTGGGGTCGGGATTGGGGGATTTGGGGTTTGGGACTGGGGGGCTTCGGGTCTTGGGGTCGGAATTGGGGGATTTTGGGGTGGGGATTGGGGGCTGCGGGGGCTTTGGGGTCGGAATTGGGGGATTTTTGGGGTGGGATTGGGGGCTTTGGGGTCGGAATTGGGGGGATTTAGGGGTTGGGATTGGGGGGCTGTTGGGGTCGGGTTTGGGGGCTTTGGGGTCTTTCGGGTCAGGATTGGGGGCTTTGGGGTCAGGTTTGGGGGCTTTGGGGTCTTTGGGGTCAGGATTGGGGGCTTCGGGGTGGGGATTGGGGGCTTTGGGGGGGGTTTGGGGGATTTGGGGTCTTTGGGGTCGGGATTGGGGGCTTTGGGGTCGGGTTTGGGGGGTTTGGGGTCTTTGGGGTCGGGATTGGGGGCTTTGGGGTCGGGACTGGGGGCTTCGGGGGCTTTGGGGTCGGAATTGGGGAATTTGGGGTCGGATTGTGGGTCTTTGGGGTTGGGATTGGGGGCTTTGGGGTCAGGTTTGGGGGCTTGTTGGGGTCTTTGGGGTCAGGACTGGGGGCTTTGGGGTCTTTGGGGTCAGGATTGGGGGCTTTGGGGTTGGGGCTGGGGGCTTCAGGGCTTTGGGGTCGGGATTGGGGGCTTTGGGGGCTTTGGGGTCGGGATTGGGGGATTTGGTGTCTTTGGGGTCAGGATTGGGGGCTTCGGGGGCTTCGGGGTCAGGATTGGGGGCTTTGGGGTCGGGATTGGGGGCTTCGGGGGGTTTGGGCTGGGACTGGGGGCTTTGGGGTCTTTGGAGTCAGGACTGGGGGATTTGGGGTTGGGTTTGGGGGCTTCGGGGGCTTTGGGGTCGGGACTGGGGGATTTGGGGTGTGGATTGGAGGCTTTATTTTGGCGGTGTGGGGGGGGTGGTGATTTTGGGGCCCCCCCCCGCCCCCAGCGGTTCGTTTGTGGCCGCGGTTGCAGCTACAAACCGGCGCCGTTCTTCGTGCTGGATGAGATCGACGCCGCCCTGGACAACACCAACATCGGCAAGGTGGGGGGCACCCGACCCATAGAGACCCCCCCCGCCCCATAGAGACCCCCCCAGACCCATAGGGAACCTCCCAGACCCATAGAGACCCCCCCGGACCCATAGGGACCCCCCCAGACACATAGGGACCCTACAGCCCCATAGGGAACCCCCAGCCTCATAGAGACCCTCCCCAGACCCCCCCCACCCCCTAGAGACCCCCCAGCCCCATAAAGACCCCCCACTTTCTGACCCCCCCAGCCCCATAGAGACCCCCCAGCCCCATAGAGACCCCCCCCACGCCATAGAGACCCCCCAGACCCATAGGAACCCCCCAGACCCATAGAGACCCCACAGACCCATAGAGACCCCCCCCAGACCCATAGGGACCCCCCCCAGACCCATAGCAACCCGACAGACCCATAGAGACCCCCCCCAGCCTCAGAGACCCCCCCAAGAGCTTCCCCCAGACCCATAGAGACAACAACCCCAGACCCATAAGGAACCCCCCCCAAACCCATAGGGACCCCCCCAGCCCCATAGAAATCCCCCAGACCAATAGAGACCCCCCCCAGCCCCATAGAGCACTCTCCCAGACCCATAGAGACCCCCCAGCCCCATAAGACCCACCACCATAGACCCCCCCAGCCCCAAGAGACCCCGCCAGCCCCATAGAGACCCCCCCAGACCCACAGAGACCCCACAGACCCATAGAGACCCCCCAGACCCATAGGACCCCCCCCCAGACCCATAGAAGACCCCCCCCAGCCCCATAGACCCCTCCAGCCCCATAGAGACCCCCTCCAGCCCCAAGACCCCCCCCAGACCCACTTAGACCCCCCAAGACCCCATAGAACCCCAGCCCCAAGACCCCCATAGAGACCCCACAGCCCCATAGGGACCCCCAGCCCCATATAGACCCCCCCCGGACCCATAGGGAACCCCCAGCCCCATAGAAGGACCCGGACCCCCCCCCAGAGCCCCCCCAACCCCATAGAGATCCCCCCCCAGCTCCATAGAGACCCCACAGACCCATAGAGACCCCCCCCAGATCCATAGGGACCCCCCCAACCCATGCGGGCCCCCAGACCCAAGGCCCCTCCAGACCCATAGAACCCCCCCCACCCATAGAAACCCCCCTCCCAAGGGACCCCCCCAGACCCATAGAGACCCCCCCAGACCCATAAGAACCCCCCCCCCCCCCCACTTTCCTGACTCCCCCAGACCCATAGGGACCCCCACCCCCCACCCATAGAGCCCCCCCCAGCCCCATAGAACCCCCCCCCAGCCCCATAGAACCCCCCCCAGCCCCACCCAGGGCCCCCAGCCCCATAGAGACCCCCCCCAGCCCCCCATAGAGACCCCCCGACCCATAGAGTCCCCACCCCTAGGAGACCCCCCCAAGACCCCCCCCCAGACCCATAGGGACCCCCCCCAGCCCCATAGAACCCCCCCGACCCCATAAACCCCCCCAGCCCCAAGGGACCCCACAACCCCAACTGCGCCCCCCCCACCCCACACTGACCCCCCCAGCCCCATTTTTCCCCCACCCCCCCCCAGCCCCCAAACACCCCCCCAGCCCCATTTTCCCTTTCCCCCCCCCCCCCAGCCCCATAGGGACCCCCAC
>JADANK010000867.1:0-10151 GCA_021292215.1 Lophura nycthemera
GCCCAAAAAAAAATCCGCCCCGAGTCGGCTCTGAAATCCCCCCAAAATCAGCCCCAAATCGGCTCTGAAGACCCAAGGCCCCCCAAAACCCCGACCCCAAATGGGACCCGAAATCCCCCAAAGACCCCAAAAATGGACCTAAATCCTAAAGGACCCAAAATCCGACCCCAAATGAGACACCAAATCCTATAAATTCACCCCAAAAATCAGCCCCGAAATGCCCCGAATTCACCCCAAAAATCGGCTCTGAAATCCCCCAAATGAGACCCAAAATCCGACCCCAAATGAGACCCCAAATCCTATAAATTCACCCCAAAAATCAGCCCCGAAATGCCCCGAATTCACCCAAAAATCAGAACTGAAATCCCCCAAATGAGCCCCAAAATCCGACCCCAAATGGGACCCGAAATCCCCTAAATGAGCCCCAAATATCGGATCCGAAATGCCATAAATGAGCCCCAAATCAGCCCCGACCTGCACAGCGCCTTCCACGCCACGATCGGTCCGAAATCCGCCTTTTTTCGACCCAAAAAATCCCGCCTCAACTGACCCAAAGGCAGCCCCCAAAAATCGTCCCAAAAATCAGCCCAAAAATCGGCTCTGAAATCGCAAAAATCAGCCCAAAAATCGGCTCCGAAATCCCAAAAATCAGCCCGAAAATCGGCTCTGAAATGACCCAAATGAGCCCCAAAAATCGACCCCAAATGGGACCCGAAATCCCTCAAATGAGCCCCAAAAATCGGCTCTGAAATCCCACAAATGAGCCCCAAAAATCGGACCCGAAATCCCACAAATGAGCCCCAAAATGGGACCCCAAATGGGACCCGAAATCCCTCAAATTCACCCCAAAAATCAGCCCCGAAATGCCCCGAATTCACCCCAAATCAGCCCCGACCTGCACAGCGCCTTCCACGCCATGATCGGTCCGAAATCCGCCTTTTTTCGACCCAAAAAACCCGCCTCGACCTGCCCAAGGCAGCCCCCAAAATCGGCCCCGAAATCGCCCAAAACACCCCAAAAATCGGCTCCGAAATCCCAAAAATCGCCCCAAATCGGCTTGAAAACGCAAATTCACCTCCAAAATCGGACTCCGAAATCGCAAACAAAGCCCAAAACGGACCAAAATCGCCCAAATTGAGCCCAAAAATCGGCTTCAAAACCCCCAAATGAGACCCGAAATGGACCCAAGTGGGCCCGAAAAATCCCTCAAATTACCCCAAAAAATCGGCTCTGAAATCCGCCAAATTAACCCCAAAAATTCAGACCGAAATCCCCGAATTGGCCCCATAATCGGCCCTAATGGGACCCCGAAATCCCTCAAATCACCCCCAAAAATGGCCGAAATGCCTAACTCACCCCAAAAATGGGACCCGAAATGCCCCGAATTTCCCCCAAAAAGCCCCGCCGCACAGGCTTCCACGCCCGACGGTCCGAAATCCGCCTTTTTTCGACCCAAAAAATCCCGCCTCAAACTGACCCAAAGGCAGCCCCCAAAAATTCGCCCCAAAAAATCAGCCAAAAATCGGCTTGAAATCGCAAAAAACCCACCCAAAAAATGGCTCCGAAAATCCCAAAAATCAGCCCGAAACGGCTCTTGAAATGACCCAATGAGCCCCCAAAATCGACCCCAATGGGACCCGAAATCCCTCAAATGAGCCCCAAAAATCGGCTCGAAATCCCCCAAAGACCCCAAAAATCAGTCCCGAAATGCCCCGAATTCACCCCCAAAAACAGAACTGAAATCCCCAAATGGCCCCAAATCCGACCCAAAAATCGGACCCGAAATCCCCAAATTCACCCAAAAATCAGCCCCGAAATGCCCCGATTCACCCCAAATCAGCCCCGACCTGCCCAAGCGCCTTCCAGCCCGATCGGTCCGAAACCCCTTTTTTCAACCCAAAAAATCCCGCCTAACTGACCCAAAAGGCAGCCCCCCAAAATCGCCCCAAAAATCACCCAAAAATGGCTCTGAAATCGCCAAAAATCAGCCCAAAAAATCGGCTCCGAATCCCAAAAAATCAGCCCCAAAAAATCGGCTCTGAAATGACCCAAAGGCCCAAACCGACCCCAAATGGGACCCAAATCCCTCAAATGGCCCCAAAAATCGGCCTTGAAATCCCCCAAATGACCCCAAAAATCGGACCCGAAATCCCCCAAATTCACCCCAAAAATCGCCCGAAATGCCCCCGAATTCCACCCCAAAAATCGGACCCCCGAAAATCCCCAAATGGAGGCCCCAAATTCGGCCCCCAAATGGGACCCGAATCCCTTTTTCAAAATTCACCCCAAAAATCAGTCCCGAATTGCCCCGGAATTCACCCCAAATCAGGCCCCGACCTGCCACAGCGCCTTCCACGCCCATGATCGGTCCGAACATCCGCCTTTTTCAACCCAAAAATCCCCCGCCTCAACTGACCCAAAGGCAGGCCCACAAAATGCCCCAAAAAATCGGCTCTGAAATTGCAAAAATCAGCCCAAAAATCGGCTCTGAAATGACGCGAATTCAGGTCCAAAATCGGCTCCGAAATCGCCAAAAATCAGCCCCAAAATCGGCTCCGAAATCGCCCAAATTCAGCCCAAAAATCGGACTCAAAATCGCCTCAAATTCAGCCCAAAAATCGGCTTCAAAAAATCCCCCAAATGGAGACCCGAAAAGGACCCGAAGTGGGACCCGAAATCCCCCAAATTCACCCCAAAAATCGGATCCGAAATCCCACAAATGAGCCCCAAAAATCGGCTCCGAAATCCCACAAATGAGCCCCAAAATCCGACCCCAAATGGGACCCGAAATCCCCCAAATGAGCCCCAAAAATCGGCTCTGAAATCCCCCAAGCGAACCCCAAAAGTCGGACCCCAAATCCCATAAACTCACCCCAAAAATGGGACCCGAAATCCCCCAATTGAGCCCCAAAATCCGACCCCAAATCGGACCCCAAATCCCCCAAATTCACCCCAAAAATCGGCTCTGAAATCCTTCAAATGAGCCCCAAATATCGGACAAAAAATCCCATAAACTCACCCCAAAAATCGGCTCTGAAATCCCCCAAATTCACCCCAAAAATCGGAGCCCAAATCCCATAAATTCACCCCAATAATCGGACCCGAAATCCCACAAATGAGCCCCAAAATCCGACCCCAAATGGGACCCAAAATCCCTCAAATTCACCCCAAAATCGGACCCCAAATCGGACCCGAAATCCCCCAAATTCACCCCAAAATTCGGACCTCAAATCCCACAAATTCGCCCAAAAATCGGCTTCAAAATCCCCCAAATTCACCCCCAAAATCGGCTCTGAAATGACCCAAATGAGCCCCAAAATCCGACCCCAAATGGGACCCGAAATCCCTCAAATTCACCCCAAAAATCGGCTCTGAAATCCCCGAAATGAGCCCCAAAAATCGGACCCGAAATCCCCCAAATGAGCCCCAAATATCGGATCCGAAATCCCCCAAAGGAGCCCCAAAATCCGACCCCAAATGGGACCCGAAATCCCCCAAATTCACCCCAAAAATCGGCCCCGAAATGCCCCGAATTCACCCCAGAATTCGGCTCTGAAATCCCTCAAATTCACCCCAAAAATCGGATCCGAAATCCCACAAATGAGCCCCAAAATGGGACCCGAAATCGGACCCGAAATCCCCCAAACGAGCCCCAAAAATCGGACCCGAAATGCCCCGAATTCACCCCAAAAATCAGAACTGAAATCCCCCAAATGAGCCCCAAAATCCGACCCCAAATCGGACCCGAAATCCCCCAAATTATCCCCCAAAATCGGACCCGAAATGCCCCGAATTCACCCCAAATCAGCCCCGACCTGCACAGCGCCTTCCACGCCATGATCGGTCCGAAATCCGCCTTTTTTCAACCCAAAAAATCCCGCCTCAACTGACCCAAAGGCAGCCCCAAAAAATCGGCCCAAAAATCGGCTCCGAAATCGCAAAAATCAGCCCCAAAATCGGAACTGAAATCCCCCAAATTCAGCCCAAAAATCGGCTCTAAAATCCCCCAAATGAGAGCCGAAATGGAGCCCAAATGGGACCCGAAATCCCCCAAATTCAGCCCAAAAATTGGACGAGAAATCCGCCAAATGAGACCCGAAATAGGACCCGAAGTGGGACCCGAAATCCCCCAAATTCACCCCCAAAATCGGCTTCAAAATCCCCCGAATTCACCCCAAAAATCGGCTCTGAAATCCCCCAAATTTACCCCCAAAATCGGCTCTGAAATGACCCAAATGAGCCCCAAAAATCGACCCCAAATGGGACCCGAAATCCCCCAAATTCACCCCAAAAATCGGCCCCAAATGCCCCGAATTCACCCCAAAAATCGGGTTCGAAATCCCTCAAATTCCCCCCAAAATCGGCCGAAATCCCATAAAATTCGCCCCAAAAATCGGACCCGAAATCCCAAAATGAGCCCCAAAAGGGACCCTCAATCGGACCCGAAATCCCCAAATTCACCCCAAAAATCAGCCCCGAAATGCCCGAATTCACCCCAAATCACCCCGACCTGCACGCGCCTTCCCCCATATGGTCCCGAAATCCGCCTTTTTCAACCCAAAAAAATCCCGCCTCAACTGACCCAAAGGCAGCCCCCCAAAAATCGGCCCAAAAAATCGGCCCGAAATGCAAAAATCAGCCCAAAAATGGCTCGAAAGACGGAATTCGGGTCCAAAAATGGCTCCGAAATCCCAAAAAATCAGCCCGAAAATCGGCTTGAAATCCCCCAAATTCAGCCCAAAAATCGGACCAAAATCGCCCAAATTAGCCCAAAAATCGGCTTCAAAATCCCGAAAAGCCCCCAAAATCCACCCCAAATGGGACCCGAATCCCTCAAATTCCCCCAAAAATCGGCTCTGAAAATCCCCAAATGAGCCCCAAAAACGGCCCGAAACCCCAAATGGCCCAAAATATCGGACCGAAATCCATAAATCACCCCAAAAATCGGACCCGAAATCCCCAATTCCCCCAAAAAATCCACTCAGAAATCCCCCAAATGACCCCAAATACGGATCGAAATCCCCATAAATTCACCCCAAAATCGGCTCTGAAATGCGCGAATTCACCCCAAAAACGCCGAAATCCCCCCAAAATTCACCCCAAAAATGGACCCGAAATGCCCCCGAAATTCCCCCAAATCACCCCACCTGACACGCCTTCCCGCCAGGCGGTCCGAAATCCGCCATTTTTTCAACCCAAAAAATCCCGCCCAACTGACTCAAACAGCCCAAAAATCGGCCCCGAAATGCAAAAATAACCTTAAAATCGGCTCTGAAAATCCCAAAAAATCACCCAAAAAATCGGCTCTAAAATCCCCCAAATGGAGCCAAAAATGAGAGCCAAAATGGGATCCAAAACCCCCAAGTTCACCCCAAAAATCGGCCCCGAAATGCCCCGAATTCACCTAAAGTCGCTTCGAAATCCCTCAAATTCACCCCAAAAATCGGATCGAAATACCAAAATGGCCCCCAAATGGGACCCGAAATCGGACCCGAAATCCCCCAAAATGAACCCCCAAAAATCAGTCCCGAAATGCCCCGAATTCACCCCAAAAAACAGAACGAAAATCCCAATGAGCCCCAAAATCCACCCCAAAATGGACCCGAAACCCCCAAATTATCCCCCAAAACGGACCCGAATGCCCCCGAATTCACCCCAAAACAGCCCCGACCTGCACGCGCCTTCCACGCCACGATCAGTCCGAAATCCGCCTTTTTTCAACCCAAAAAATCCCGCCTCAACTGACCCAAAGGCAGCCCCCAAAGAATCGGCCCAAAAATCGGCTCTGAAATTGCAAAAATCAGCCCAAAAATCGGCTCTGAAATGACGCGAATTCAGGTCCAAAATCGGCTCCGAAATCCCAAAAATCAGCCCCAAAATCGGCTCCGAAATCGCCCAAATTCAGCCCAAAAATCGGACTCAAAATCGCCCAAATTCAGCCCAAAAATCGGCTTCAAAATCCCCGAAATGAGCCCCAAAATCCGACCCCATATGGGACCCGAAATCCCTCAAATTCACCCCAAAAATCGGCTCTGAAATCCCCGAAATGAGCCCCAAAAATCGGACCCGAAATCCCACAAATGAGCCCCAAATATCGGATCCGAAATCCCATAAATTCGCCCCAAAAATCGGACCCGAAATCCCACAAATGAGCCCCAAAATGGGACCCCAAATCGGACCCGAAATCCCCCAACGAGCCCCAAAAATCAGCCCCGAAAGCCCGAAATTCACCCCAAATCGCCCCCCCTGCACAGCGCCTTTCCACGCCACTCGTCCGAAATCCGCCTTTTTTCGACCCAAAAAATCCCGCCTCAACTGACCCAAAGGCAGCCCCCAAAAATCGGCCCCGAAATCGCAAAAATCAGCCCCAAAATCGAAACTGAAATCCCAAAAATCAGCCCAAAAATCGGCTTTGAAATGACGCAAATTCAGCTCCAAAATCGACTCCGAAATCGCAAAAATCAGCCCAAAAATCGGACTCAAAATCGCCCAAATTCAGCCCCAAAATCGGCTTAAAAATCCCCCAAATGAGACCCGAAATAGGACCCGAAGTGGGACCCGAAATCCCTCAAATTCACCCCAAAAATCGGCTCTGAAATCCGCCAAATTAACCCCAAAATTCAGACCCGAAATCCCACGAATTGGCCCCATAATCGGACCCTAAATGGGACCCGAAATCCCTCAAATTCACCCCAAAAATCGGACCCGAAATGCCATAAACTCACCCCAAAAATGGGACCCGAAATGCCCCGAATTCACCCCAAATCAGCCCCGACCTGCACAGCGCCTTCCACGCCACGATCGGTCCGAAATCCGCCATTTTTCAACCCAAAAAATCCCGCCTCAACTGACTCAAAGGCAGCCCCAAAAATCGGCCCCGAAATCGCAAAAATAAGCCTTAAAATCGGCTCTGAAATCCCAAAAATCAGCCCAAAAATCGGCTCTAAAATCCCCCAAATGAGAGCCAAAATGAGAGCCAAAATGGGATCCAAAATCCCCCAAGTTCACCCCAAAAATCGGCCCCGAAATGCCCCGAATTCACCCTAAAAGTCGGCTTCGAAATCCCTCAAATTCACCCCAAAAATCGGATCTGAAATACCACAAATGAGCCCCAAAATGGGACCCGAAATCGGACCCGAAATCCCCCAAATGAACCCCAAAAATCAGTCCCGAAATGCCCCGAATTCACCCCAAAAATCAGAACTGAAATCCCCCAAATGAGCCCCAAAATCCGACCCCAAATCGGACCCGAAATCCCCCAAATTATCCCCCAAAATCGGACCCGAAATGCCCCGAATTCACCCCAAATCAGCCCCGACCTGCACAGCGCCTTCCACGCCACGATCAGTCCGAAATCCGCCTTTTTTCAACCCAAAAAATCCCGCCTCAACTGACCCAAAGGCAGCCCCAAAAATCGGCTCCGAAATCGCAAAAATCAGCCCAAAAATCGGCTCCGAAATCGCAAAAATCAGCCCAAAAATCGGCTCTAAAATCCCCCAAATGAGAGCCAAAATGAGAGCCAAAATGGGATCCAAAATCCCCCAAGTTCACCCCAAAAATCGGCCCCGAAATGCCCCGAATTCACTCTAAAAGTCGGCTTCGAAATCCCTCAAATTCACCCCAAAAATCGGATCTGAAATACCACAAATGAGCCCCAAAATGGGACCCGAAATCGGACCCGAAATCCCCCAAATGAACCCCAAAAATCAGTCCCGAAATGCCCCGAATTCACCCCAAAAATCAGAACTGAAATCCCCCAAATGAGCCCCAAAATCCGACCCCAAATCGGACCCGAAATCCCCCAAATTATCCCCCAAAATCGGACCCGAAATGCCCCGAATTCACCCCAAATCAGCCCCGACCTGCACAGCGCCTTCCACGCCATGATCGGTCCGAAATCCGCCTTTTTTCGACCCAAAAAATCCCGCCTCAACTGACCCAAAGGCAGCCCCCAAAAAATCGGCCCAAAAATCGGCTCTGAAATTGCAAAAATCGGCCCAAAAATCGGCTCCGAAATCGCAAAAATCCGCCCCGAGATCGGCTCTGAAATCCCCCAAAATCAGCCCGAAAATCGGCCCTGAAATGACCCAAATGAGCCCCAAAATCCGACCCCAAATGGGACCCGAAATCCCTCAAATTCACCCCAAAAATCGGCCCCGAAATGCCCCGAATTCACCCCAAAATTCGGCTTCGAAATCCCTCAAATTCACCCCCAAAATCGGATCCGAAATCCCATAAATTCTCCCCAAAAATCGGACCCGAAATCCCACAAATGAGCCCCTAAATGGGACCCCAAATCGGACCCGAAATCCCCCAACGAGCCCCAAAAATCAGTCCCGAAATGCCCCGAATTCACCCCAAATCAGCCCCGACCTGCACAGCGCCTTCCACGCCACGATCGGTCCGAAATCCGCCTTTTTTCAACCCAAAAAATCCCGCCTCAACTGACCCAAAGGCAGCCCCCAAAAATCGGCCCAAAAATCGGCCCAAAAATCGGCTCCGAAATCCCAAAAATCCGCCCCAAGATCGGCTCTGAAATCCCCAAAATCAGCCCGAAAATCGGCTCTGAAATGACCCAAATGAGCCCCAAAATCCGACCCCAAATGGGACCCGAAATCCCTCAAATTCACCCCAAAAATCGGCCACGAAATGCCCCGAATTCACCCCAAAATTCGGCTTCGAAATCCCTCAAATTCACCCCCAAAATCGGACCCAAAATCCCATAAATTCGCCCCAAAAATTGGCACCGAAATCCCGCAAATGAGCCCCAAAATGGGACCCCAAATCGGACCCGAAATCCCCCAACGAGCCCCAAAAATCAGTCCCGAAATGCCCCGAATTCACCCCAAATCAGCCCCGACCTGCACAGCGCCTTCCACGCCATGATCGGTCCGAAATCCGCCTTTTTTCAACCCAAAAAATCCCGCCTCAACTGACTCAAAGGCAGCCCCCAAAAATCGGCCCAAAAATCGGCTCCGAAATCGCAAAAATCAGCCCAAAAATCGGCTCTGAAATGACGCGAATTCAGCTCCAAAATCGGCTCCGAAATCGCAAAAATCAGCCCCAAAATCGGCTCTGAAATCGCCCAAATTCAGCCCAAAAATCGGACTCAAAATCGCCCAAATTCAGCCCAAAAATCGGCTTCAAAATCCCCCAAATGAGACCCGAAATAGGACCCGAAGTGGGCCCCGAAATCCCCCAAATTCACCCCAAAAATCGGATCCGAAATCCCACAAATGAGCCCCAAAAATCGGCTCCGAAATCCCACAAATGAGCCCCAAAATCCGACCCCAAATGGGACCCGAAATCCCCCAAATTCACCCCAAAAATCGGCTCTGAAATCCTTCAAATGAGCCCCAAATATCGGACAAAAAATCCCATAAACTCACCCCAAAAATCGGCTCTGAAATCCCCCAAATTCACCCCAAAAATCGGAGCCCAAATCCCATAAATTCACCCCAATAATCGGACCCGAAATCCCACAAATGAGCCCCAAAATCCGACCCCAAATGGGACCCAAAATCCCTCAAATTCACCCCAAAAATCGGACCCCAAATCGGACCCGAAATCCCCCAAATTCACCCCAAAATTCGGACTCAAAATCCCACAAATTCAGCCCAAAAATCGGCTTCAAAATCCCCCAAATTCACCCCCAAAATCGGCTCTGAAATGACCCAAATGAGCCCCAAAATCCGACCCCAAATGGGACCCGAAATCCTCCAAATTCACCCCAAAAATCGGCTCTGAAATCCCCGAAATGAGCCCCAAAAATCGGACCCGAAATCCCCCAAATGAGCCCCAAATATCGGACCCGAAATCCCCCAATTCTTATGGGGTCCTTATGGGGTCTCTATGGGTCTCTATGGGGTCCTTATGGGGTCCTTATGGGGTCTCTGTGGGGTCTCTATGGGGCCGGGGGCCTCTTTGGGTCTCTATAGGGTCTCTATGGGGTCTCTATGGGGTCTCTATGGGTCCTTGGGTCACTTGGGTTCTATGGGTCTCTATGGGTCCTATGGGTCCTATGGGGTCCATGGGGTCCTATGGGTCTGTGGGGGTCCCTATGGGGTCCTTGGGTCTTGTGGGTCTTGGGTCTCTTGGGGTCCTATGGGGTCTCTATGGGTCATGGCTTTGGGTCTTATGGTCCCTTTCCC
>JADANK010000868.1:0-13892 GCA_021292215.1 Lophura nycthemera
CCTTCGTAGCCTTCTTCTCCTTGCATCGCCTTACTAACCCGTTCCGGCATTCCCCGTTGCGTCGCCTTCCTTCCCGTGCGTCGCCATTCGTCCCGTTCCTGCTTTACCGTGCGTCACCTATCTTCCCTTGCGGCGTTAATTCTTCCCGTTCGTGCTTTCTCTTGTGTCCCGTTTCTTCCCTTGCGTCCCGTTTCTTCCCGTTACTAATTTCCCTTGCGTCGACTTTCTTTTCGTGCGTCGCCTTTCTTCCGTTCCTGTTCCCTTGCGGCCTTTCCCTTGCGTCGGACTTTCTTCCTCTTTCCTCTACTCCCTCCTGCACGCCTTTCTTCCTCCGCTTCTTCGTCGCCTTTCTTCCCGTTCCTGCTTTCCCTTGCGTCGCCTTCCTTCCCGTTTGCTTCGTCAGCCTTTTTCCCGTTGCGTCGCCTTTCTTCCCGTTCCTGCTTTCCCTTGCATCGCCTTTCTTCCCTTGCGTCGCCTTTCTTCCCTTGCGTAGGCTTTCTTCCCTGCATTCCTTTCGTTCCGTCCCTCCTTTCCCTTGCAACGCCTTTCTTCCCCTTCCTCGCTCTTCCCTTGCTTCGCCTTTCTTCTCCGTCTCCTGCTTTCCCTCTGCGTCGCCTTACCTCCCGTTTCTTCGCTTTCTCCTTGCGTCGCCTTTCTTCCCTTCTGCTTTTCCCTGCGTCCTTTCTTCCCTTGCGTCGCCTTTCTTCCCGTTCCTGCTTTCCCTAGCATCGCCTTTCTTCCGTCGCATCGCCTTTCTTCCCTTTCCCGCTTTCCCTTGCGTCGCCTTTCCTCCCTTGCGTCGCCTTTCTTCTTGTTCCTGCTTTCCCTAGCATCGCCTTTCTTCCGTCGCATCGCCTTTCTTCCCGTTCCCGCTTTCCCTTGCGTCGCCTTTCTTCCCTTGCGTCTCCTTTCTTCCCGTTCATGCTTTCCCTGGCATCGCCATTCTTCTCATTCCAGCTTGCCCTTGCGTCGTCTTGCTTCCCTTGCGACGCCTTTCTTCCCTTGCTCCGTCTTTCTTGCCTTGCGTCGCCTTTCTTCCCGTTCATGCTTTCCCTTGCATCGCCTTGCTTCTCTTGCGTCGCCTTCCTTCACTTGCGTCGCCTTTCTTCCCGTTCATGCTTTCCCTTGTGTTGCCTTTCTTCCGTTGCGTCGCCTTACTTTCCATTCCAGCTTTCTCTTGCGTCGCCTTTATTACCTTCCGTCGCCTTTCTTCCCGTTCCTACTTTCCCTTGCGTCGCCTTTCTTCCCTTGCGTCGCCTCTCTTCTCGTTCCTGCTTTCCCTTGCGTCGCCTTTCTTCCCTTGCGTCGCCTTTCTTACCATTCCTGCTTTCCCTTGCGTCGCCTTTCTTCCCGTTTCTGCTTTCCCGTGCGTACAGTTTCTTCCCTAGCGTGGCCTTTCTTACAGTTCCGGCTTTCCCTTGCGCCGCCTTTCTTCCCTTGCGTAGGCTTTCTTCCCTTGCGTCTCCATTCTTACCGTCCCTCCTTTCCCTTGCAACGCCTTTCTTCCCCTTCCTGCTTACCCTTTCTTCGCCTTTCTTCTCGTTCCTGCTTTCCCTTCTGACGCCTTACTTCCCGTTTCTGCTTTGTCTTGCGTCGCCTTTCTACCCTTGCGTCACCTTTCTTCTCGATCCTGCTTTCCCTTGCGTCGCCTTTCTTCCCTTGCTTCGCCTTTCTTCCCTTGCGTGGCCTTTCTTCCCGTTCCTGCTTTCCCTTGCGTCGCCTTTTTACCCTTCCGTCGCCTTTTTTACCATTCCTGCTTTCCCTTGCGTCGCCTTTCTTCCCTTGCGTCGCCTTTCTTCCCTTGCGTCGCCTTTCTTCCCGTTCCTACTTTCCCTTGCGTCGTCTTTCTTTCCGTGCGTCGCATTTCTTCTCGTTCCTGCTCTCCCTTGCGTCACCTTTTTTCTCATTCCTGCTTTCCCTTGCGTCGCCTTTCTTCACTTGCATAGCCGTTCTTCCCTTGCATCGCCTTTCTTACCGTTGCTCCTTTCCCTTGCGTCGCCATTCTTCCCTTCTGTCGGCTTTCTTACCGTTCCGGCTTTCCCATGCGACGCCTTCCTTCCCGTGCGTCGCCATTCTTCCCGTTCCTGCTTTACCGTGCGTCACCTATCTTCCCTTGCGGCGTCAATTCTTCCCGTTCCTGCGTTCTCCTGCGTGCATTTTCTTCCTTGCCATTCGCCTTTTCCTCTCTTTCCTGGCTTCCCTTGCTTCGCCTTACTCCTGTTCTTTTTTATCCTTGCGTTCGCCTTTCTTCCATCGTTGCCTTTTTCCGTTCCTGCTTTCCCTGGCATCGCGCCTTTCTTCTCATCCGGCTTGCCCCCTGCGTCGCCTTGCTTCCCTTGCGACGCCTTTCCTTCCTTGCCTCCGTCTTTCTTGCCTTGCGTCGCCTTTCTTACGTTCATGCTTTCCCTTGGCATCGCTGCTTCTATGCCGTCGCCTTCCTTCCACTTGCGTCGCCTTTTTCCCGTCATGCTTTCCTTGCGTTGCCTTTCTTCCTTGCGTCGCCTAATTCCCGTTTCTGCCTTTCTCTTGAGTCGCCTTTCTTCCCTTGCGTGTCCTTTCTTCCGTCCTGCTTTCCTTGCGTCGCCTTTTTTCCTTTGGTCGCCTTTCTTCTCTTGCGTTTGCTTTTCTTCCCTTGCGTCGCCTTTCTTCTCTTTCCTGCTTTTCCTTCGCGTAGCCTTGCTTCCCGTTCGTTGCTTACCCCTTGCGTCGCAATTTCTTCCCTTGCGTCGGGCCCTATCTTCCCGTTACTACTTTCCCTTGCAGTCTCGACTTTCTTTTGTGCGTCGCTTTCTTCTCGTTCCTGCTTTCTTGCTTCGCCTTTCTCTTGTTCCTACTTCCTTTCCGTCACCTTATTTCCCTTTCTCTTTCTATTGCATTGCCTTTCTTCATTGCGCCGACTTTCTCCCTTGCGTCGCCTACTCTTTCTTTCCTGCTTCCGTGTGCGTGCCTCTTTCTTTCCCTCCTGCTTTCACTTGCGTCGCCTTTCTTCTCATTACTGCTTTCCCTTCGTCGCTTTCTTCCCTTGCGACGCCTCTTTTCTTCCCTTGCGTCTCTTTCTTCCGTTCATGCTTTCACTTGCGTCGCCTTGCTTCCCTGCGTCGCGTTATTTCCCTTGCGTCGCCTTTCTTTTCCCGTCCTATCTTTCCCTGGCGTCGCTTGCTTTCCCTTGCGTTTGCGTTATTTCCTTGCGTCGCCTTTCTACCTTGCGTCGCCTTACTTCCCGTTCGTGCTACCCCTTGCATCGCATTCTTCCCTTGTGCGTCGCCTTTCTTTACCGTTTACAACTTTTCCCTCGGCGTTCGACTTTCTCGTCGTGCGTCGCCTTTCTTCTCGTTCCTGCTTTCCTTGCGGTCGCCTTTCTTCCCGTTCCTGCTTTCCCTTGCTTCACTTCCTCCCTTGCGTCGCCTTATTTCCGTGTGTCGTCCTCTTCCCATTCCTGCTTTCCCTTGCGTCGCTTTCTTCACCTTGCGTGCCTTTCTTACAGTTCTCTGCTTTCCCTTGCGCGCTTTCTTCCCTTGCGTCGCCTTTCTTCTCATTCTTATCTCCCTTGCGTCCCACCTTCCTTTCCCTCGTTCTGCTTTCCCTTGCGTCGCTTTCTTCGCTTGTGAAGCCGTTCTTCCTTGCATCGCCTTCTTCCATCCTCCTTTCCCTTGCAACAGCTTTTCTTCACGTTCCTGCTTCCCTTCCGGACGCCTTTACTTCCCGTTTGCCCTTTCTCTTGCGTCACCCCTTCTTCCCTTGTGTCGCCTTTCTTCTCATTCCTGCTTTCCCTTGGTCGCTTTCCTTCCCTTGCGACGCCTTTCTTCCCTTGGCTCTCCTTTCTTCCCTTGCGTCGCCTTTCTTCCTGTTCCTGATTTCCCTTGCGTCGCCTCCTCCCTTGCTTCGCCTTTATTTCCTTGTGTCGTCTTCTTCCCATTCCGCTTTCCCTTGCGTCGCTTTCTTCCCTTGGTCGCCTTTCTTACAGTTCCTGCTTTCCCTTGCGCCGCCTTTCTTCCCTTGCGTCGCCTTTTCTTCTCATCCTTCTCTCCCTTGCGTTCACCTTCTTCTCGTTCTGTCTTTCACTGCGTCGCCTTTCTTCGCTTGTGAGACGTTCTTCCCTTCGCATCGCCTTTTTACCATTTACTCCTTTCCCTTGCAAGCTTTTCTTCCCGTTCCTGCTTTCCCTTCCGGCGCCTTTATTCCCGTTCTGCTTTCTCTTGCGTCACCATTCTCCCTTCGTGTCGCTTTCTTCTCATTCCTGCTTTTCCCTTGCGTCGCCTTTTCCTTCCTTGCGACACATTTCTCCCTTGAGTCATCTTTTATTCACATTGCAGTAGCCTTTTCTCCCGGTTTCCTGCTTTCCCCTTGCGTCTCCTTCCTTCCCTTGGTCGCCTTATTTCCCTTGTGTTGTCCTTCTTCCCATTCCTGCTTTCTTGCGTCGCCTTTCTTCCCCTTGCGTCGCCTTTATAACAGTTCCTGCTTTCACTTGCTGCGCCGCCTTTCTTCCCATTGCGTCGCCTTTCTTCCTCATTCCTTCTCTCCCTTGCGTCACCTTCCTTCTCGTCGGCTTTCCCTTGCGTCGGCCTTTCTCGCCTTGCGTAGCGTTCTTCCCTTGCATCGCCTTACTAACCGTTTCCGGATTCTCCGTTGCGTCGCCTTTCCTTCCGTGCGTCGCAATTCGTTTCCGTTCCTGATTTACCGTGCCGGTCACCTATCTTCCCTTGCGGCGTTCAATTCTTTCCTGTTCGTGCCTTTCTCTTGTGCTCCGTTTCTTTCCTTGCGTCTCTTTATTCCGTTACTATTTCCCTTGCGTCGACTTCTTTTGTGCGTCGCCTTTCTTCCCGTTCCTGCTTTCCCTTGCGTCGACTTTCTTCCTCCGCGCCTTTTCTTTTCCCTTCGTCGCCTTTCTTCCCGTCCCTGCTTTCCCTTGCGTCGCCTTCCTTCCCCTGGCGTCACCCTTATTTCGTTGCGGCTTTCTCCCGTTCCTGCTTTCCTTGCTCGCTTTCTCCTTGCGTCGCCTTTCTTCCCTTGCGTTAGGCTTTCTTCACTTGCATCTCCTTTCTTACCGTTCCCTCCTTTCCCTTTTGGCACCGACTTTCTTCCCCTCCTGCTTACCCTTGCTTCGGCCTTTTTCTCGTTCCTGCTTCCTTCAGACGCCTTACCTCCCGTTTCGCTTTCCTTTGCGTTCGGCCTTTCTTCCCTGCTTCGCTTTTCTTCCCTTGCGTGCCTTTCTTCCCGTTCCTGCTTTTCCCTAGCATCGCCTTCTTACGTCGGCCATCGCCCTTCTTCCTTCCCGCTTTCCCTTGCGTCGCCCTTTCCTCCCTTTCGTCGCCTTTCTTCTTGTTCTGCTTTCCCTAGCACGGCCTTTTCCTTCGTCGCATCGCCATTTCTTTCCCGTTTCCCGCTTTCCCTTGCGTCGCTTTTTCCCTCGCGTCTCCTTTCTTCCAGTTATGCCTTTCCCTTGGTCGCCCATTTCTTCTCATTCCAGCTTGCCCTTGGTCGTCTTGCTTCCTTGCGCCGCCTTTCTTCCTTGCTCCGGGTTTTCTTGGCCTTGCCCGGTCGCCTTTCCTTCCCGTTCATGCTTCACTTGCGCTCGCCATTCTTTCTCATTCCAGCTTGCCCTTGCGTCGTTTTGCTTCCCTTGCGACGCCTTCTTCCCTTGCTCCGTCTTTCTTGCCTTTTCTGCGTAGCCTTCTACCGTTCTGCTTTCCCATTGATCGACCTTGCTTCTATTGCGTCGACCTCTTCCTTCACTTCGTCGCCCTTTCTCCCGTTCATGCTTTCCTTGTGTTGCCTTTCTTCCGTTGCGTCCGGCCTTAACTTTCCATTTCCAGTTTTCTTGCGTCGCCTTTCTTACCTTCCGTCGCCTTTCTTCCCGTTCTGCTTCTCCCTTGCGTCGCCTTTTTACCGTTCTACTTTTCCCTTGCGTTTGCCTTTCTTCTGTTCCTGCTTTCCCTTGCGCGCCTTTCTTCGCTTGCGTCGCCTTTCCTCCCTTGCATCGCCTTCTTACCGTCCTCCTTTCCTGCATGCCTTTTCTTCCCGTTCCGGCGTTTCCCTTTGCTTCACATTTCTTCCTCATCTGCTTCCTTCCGAAGCCTTACTTCCAGTTCATGAGTTATCCTGAGTAACCTTTCTCCTTGCCGTCGCCTTTCTTCCCATTTCCTGCCTTTCCCTTCGTCGACTTTCTTCCCTGCGTTGCCTTTCTCCCGTTCCTGCTTTCCCTTGCCACGCCTTTCTTCCCGTCCTGCTTTCCCTTACTCACCTTACTTCCCCCTGCGTCGCCTTTCTTCCCTTTGCTTCGCCCATTTTTTTCCCTTCCTCCTTTCCCGTGCAATCGCTTTCTTCCCTTGCGTTTTTGCCTTTCCTCCCTCGCGTCGCTTTCTCCCGTTAGGCTTTCCCTTCGTCGCCTTTCTTCCCGTCCTGTGTTCCCTTCCGTCGCCTTTCTTCCATCCTGCTTTACCTCTGCGTCGCCCCTTTCTCTCGCTCCTGGCTTTCCCTTCAATCGCCTTCTTCCCTTGCTTCGCCTTTCTTCCCGGTTCCTGCTTTCCCTTGCGTAGCCTTCCTTCCCTTGCGTAGCCCCCCCCCTTTTTCCCTTGTGTCGTCCTTCTTCCCATTCCTGGCTTTCCCTTGCGTCGCCCTTTCTTCCCTTGCGTCGCCTTCTTACAGTCTGCTTTCCCTTGAGCCGCCTTTCTTCCCTGAGTAGGCTTCTCATTCACTCTCTTCCCTTGCGTCACCTCCTTCTCGTTTTCTGGCTTTCCCTGCGTAGCCTTTTCGCCTGCGTAGACGTTTCTTCCCTTGCATGCCTTAACTAAACGTTCCGCATTCCGCCTTGCCGTTAGCCTCTCCGTGCGTCGCCATCTCTTCCCGTCCTGCTTTACCATGCGTGTCCATCTTCCCTTGCGGCTTTAATTTTCCCGTTTTCGTGCTTTTTGTGTCCGTTTTCTTTCCCTTGGTCCCGTTCTTCCCGTTACTCAATTTCCCTTGGTAGACTTCTGCTTTTAGTGCGTCGCTTTTTCCCGTTCCTGCTTTCCCTTGCGTCGCCTTCCTTCCCTGCGTTCACCTTATTTCCGTTGGCATCTCCTTTTTACCGTCCCTCCTTTCCCTTCTGCAACGACTTTCTTCCCCCGTCCTGCTTACCCTTGCTCGCCTTTCCTTCTCGTTCCTGCTTTCCCTTCTGACGCCTTACCTTCCCGTTTCTGCTTTCCCTTACGTCGCCCTCTTTCTTCCCTGCTTCGCCTTCTCCCTTGCATCGTCTTTCTTCCGTTCCTGGCTTTCCCTAGAATTGACCTTTCTCTACCAGTCGCATCGCCTTTATTCCCTTTCCCGCTTTCCCTTGCGTCGCCTTCCTCCCTTGCGTCGCCTTTCTTCTTGTCCTGCTTTCCTAGCATCGCCTTTCTTCTTCGCATCGCCTTTCTCCCGTCCGCCTTTCCCTTGCGTCGCCTTTCTTCCTTGCGTATCCTTCTTCCCGTTCATGCTTCCCTTGCGTCGCCATTCTTCTAATCCAGGCTTGCCCTTGCGTCGTCTTGCTTCCCTTTGCGACGCCTTTCTTCCTTTGCTCCTCGTTCTTTCTGCCTGCTCGCCTTCTCCCGTTCATTGCTTTCCCTTGCATCGCTTGCTTCTTCTTGCGTCGCCTTCCTTCAATTGCGTCGCCTTTTCTTCCCTGTTCATGCCTTTCCCTTGTGTTGCCTTTCTTCCGTTGCGTCGCCTTACTTTCATTCCACTTTCTCTTGCCGTCGGCTTATTACCTTCCGTCGCCTTTCTTCCCGTTCCCTACTTTCCCTTGATCGCCTCTTTCTTCCCTTAGTCGCCTTCTCTTACCATTTCTGCTTTCCCTGAGTCGCCCTTTCTTCCATTTCTGTTTCCTTGAACTTTGCGTACAGTTTCTTCCCTAGCTTGCCCTTTTTTACAGTCCGGCTTTCCCTATTGCGCCGCCTTTCTTTCCCTTGCGTAGGCTTTCTTCCCTTGCTGTCTCCATTTCTTTTACCGTACCTCCTTTCCCTTGCAAACGACTTTCTTCCCTTCTGCTTACCCTTCTTCGCCTTTCTTCTCGTTCCGCTTTCCCTTCTGCCGCCTTCCTTCCCGTTTCTGCTTGGACCTTGCGTCGCCTCTACCCTTGCGTCACTCACTTTCCTTCTCGATCTGCTTTCCTTGCGTCGCTTTTCTTCCCTTGCTTCGCCTTCCTCCCTGCGTGGCTATTTCTTCCCGTTCCCTTGCTTCCCTTGCGTCGGCCCTTTCTCCCTTTTTTGGCTTCGCCTTTCTTCCCTTGCGTCGCCTTTCTTCCAGTTCATACTTTCCCTTGCGTGTCTTTTCTTTCCGTGCGTCGCATTTCTTTCTCGTTCCTGCTCTCCCTTGCGGTAACCTTTTTTCTCGTTCCTGCTTTTCCTCTGCGTCGCCTTTCTTCACTGCCTAGCCCGTTCTTCCCTTGCACTCGCCTTTCTTTACGTTGCTCCTTTCCCTTGCGTCGCCATTCTTCCCTTTCTGTCGCTTTCTTACCGTTCCGGCGTTCCCATGCGACGCCTTCTTCCGTGCTTCGCCATTCTTCCCGTTCCTGCTTACCGTGCGTCACCTGTCTTTCCATTGCGGCGTCAATTCTTCCCGTTCCTTGCGTTCTCCTGCGTCGCATTTCTTCCCTTGCATGCCTTTCTCTATTTCCTGCTTTCCCTTCTTCGCCTTACATCCTGTTCCTTTTTTATCTTGCGTCGCCTTCTTCCCAGCGTTGCCTTTCTTCACGTCCTGTTTCCCTGGCATCGCCGTCTTCTCATTCCAGCTTGCCAATTGCGTCGCCTTGCTCCCTTGCGACGCTCTTTCTTTCCCTTGCTCGTTCTTTCTTGCCTTGCGTCGCCTTTCTTCGTTCATGCTTTCCCTTGCATAGCCTGATTCTCTTGCGTCGCCTTCCTTCAATTGCGTCGCCTTTCTTCCCGTTTCCTGCTTCTCCCTTCCTGTCGCCTTTCTTCCCTTGCGACGCCCTTCTTCCTTAGCGTCTCCTGCTTGCCGTTCTTGCTTCTCCTCGCGTCGCCCTTGCTTCCATCGCGTCGCCTTGCTCCCTCGAGTCGGCCTTGCTTCCCTTCCGTCGCTTTCCTTCCAATTCCTGCTTTCCCTTGCATCGCCTTTTCACCCTTGCGTCGCTTTTCCTACAGTTCCTGTTTTCCCTTGCCGTCGGCCTTACATCCGTTTCCTTTTTTTTATTCTTGCGTGTCTTTCTACTTGTCGTCGATTCTTCCAGTTCATGTTTCCTTGCGTCGCCTTTCTTCCAGTGCGTAGCCTCTTTCTTCACATTCCTGCTTTACCTGCGTGTCTCCTTTCTTCCATTCCTTGCTTTCCTTGCGTCGCCTACATGCCTTTACTGCTTACCCTTGCGTCGCTCCCCTTTCTACTTTCTTACCTTGCGTCGCATTTCGTTCCGTCCTTCCCGTCGTGTTGTGCACGGGAATTAAACCAGATCAGTTTATGCCCGTGACAGGGGGCATTCGGCCCCTGCCCTCCCCAACCCCCAGGGACTGGACCCACAATGGGCAGGGAGGGGGAAAAGGAAAAAAAACGCCCGGCAACACTCTTGGAGGTAAAACTTATTTTACTCCACTCTGATATCGGATGCAAAATAATACAATTATAATACAATCTATTGAAATGAGTCTATCAAATCAAATAAGATATAGAGAGGTTCCCGAGACAGCAAACCTAAAAAAGCTTGGACCGGCTAGGAACGCACCCTCCAGCACCCACAGCCGGCAGTAAGAGACGCCCCCCCGCCCCCAGGACGGGTTCAGAAACCCCTGATTCCGTATGTATAGGCGATCGGTACGTAGAATAGAGCATTAAACTTTAATCCAGTTCATGATGTTTTGATTGTGGAATTTGGCTAAATCCAAAAACCAAAACCATGGACCACCGTGCGGACGCCTTTTCTTCCCCATTCCTTCTCCTCCTTGTGTTCACCTTACTTCTCGTTCCGGCTTTCTTACGTCGCCTTTCTTCGCTTGCGTAGCCGTTTTTTTCCCTTGCATCGCCTTTCTAAGCGTGCGTCGCCTTCCTTCGTGTGTCGGACATTCTTCACCGTTCCTGCATTGCCGTGCTTCACCTATCTCCTTGCGGCGGTTACTTTTCCGTTCGTTGCTTTCTCTTGCGTCCCGTCTCCCTCCTTGCTTCGCCCTTTCTCCCGTTCTGCTTCCCTGCGCTCGCCTTCTTCCTTGAGTCACCTTATTTCCCTTGCGCGCATTTATCCCTTTCCTGGATTTCCATTGCATCCGCCTTTTCTTCCCTTGCGCCGCCTTTCTTCCGTTCCTGATTCCCGTGCGTTACCGTTTCTTCCCTTGGTGCTTCTTACAGTCGGCTACCTGTGCGCTTGCCTTTCTTCCATGCGTCACCGTTTTTCCCTTACGTGCATTTCTATCATTCTGCTTTCCCTTGCGTTCGCTTTTCTTACATCTGTGTGCTTTTCTTACGTTCCTGCTTTCCTTGCGTCGCCTTACTTCCCTGCGTCGCCTTATTTTCCGTTCTGCTTTCCCGTGAGTTAAATCGTTTTCGTCCCCTTGCGTGCTTTCTTCTCGTTTTGCTTTCCCTTGCGTCGCCTTTCTTCCCTTGCGTGGCTTTTCCCTTGCATCTCCTTTCTACCGTCCCTCCTTTCCCTTGCAACGGACTTCTTCCCTTCCTGCTACCCTTGCTCGCCTTTCTTCCCCGTTCCTGCCTTTCCCTACGCATCGCCCTTCTTTCCGTCGCATACGCCTCTTTTCCCTTTCCCGCTTTCCCTTGCCGTCGCCTTCTTCGCATTCCAGCTTTTCCCTTGCGTCGTCTTGCTTCCTTGCGACGCCTTTGTTCCTTTGCTCCGCTCTTTCTTGCCTTGCGTAGCCTTTCGTCCCGTTCTGGCTTTTCCCTTGGCATCGCTTGCTTCTCTTGCGTCGCTTCCTTCACTTGCGTCGCCTTTTCTTCCCCGTCATGCTTTCCCTTGGTTGCCTTTCTTCGTTGCGTCGCCCTTAATTCCCATTCCAGCTTTCTCTCTTGCGTCGCCTTTATTACCTTCCGTCGCCTTTTCTTCCCTTCTACTCTTCCCTTGGTCGCTTTCTTCCCTTGCGTCGCCTTTCTTCCCGTTTTCCTTCTTTCCCTTGCGTCGCCTTTATTCCCTTGCGTCGCCTTTCTTCCCGTTCCTGATTTCAATTGCGTCGCCTTTCTTCCCGTTCCTTCTTTCCCTTGCGCCGCCTTTCTTCCCTTGCGTAGACTTTCTTCCTTGGCTTCTCCTCTGTACCGTCCCTCCTTTTCCCTTGCAACGCCTTTCTTCCCTTCCCTGCTTACCCTTCTCGCTTTCTTCTGTTCCTGCTTTCCCCTTCTGCACGCCTTACTTCCCGTTTCTGCTTTGTCTTGCGTTCGCTTTTTCCCTTTCGTGGGCCCTTTCTTTCCCGTTCTGCTTTCCCTGCGTTCGGCCTTTACATTTGCCGTACTGCTTACCCTTGCGTCGGCCTCTTCCTTGCGTGGGGGGGGGCCTTTTCTTCCCATGCCGTCGCATTTCGTTCCATTCCTGCTTTCCCTTGCGATGCCTTTCTTCCCTTCTCGCCTCCTTCCTTTGCGTGCTTTCTTACTGCTCCTGCTTTCCCTTGAGTCGCCTTTCTCCCTTGCTTTCGCTTTCTTCCTTGCGTCGCCTCTTCCGTTTACTAATATCCCTTTGTCGACTTTTCTTTTCGTGCGTCGCCTTTTTCCCGTTCCTTCTTTCCCTCGCATCGCCTTTATTCCGTCGCTCGCCTTTCTTCCTTTCCACGTTCTCCCTTGCGCGACTTCCTCCCCTTGCGTCGACCTTCTTCTGTTCCTGTTCTCCTAGATCGCCTTCTTCCGTCGCCGCCTTTTTCCCGTTCCCGCTTTCCTTGCGTCGCCTTCTTCCCTTGCGTCTCCTTTCTTCCAGTTCATGCTTTACCTGGGCATAGCCATTCTTCTCATTCCAGCTTGCCCTTGCGTCGTCTTGTTTCCCTGCGACGCCTTTCTTCCCTTGCTCCGTCTTTCTTGCTTGCGTCGCTTTCTTTTCCCGTTCCATGCTTCCCTTTGCATCGCCATTTGCTCTCTTTGCGTCGGGGGGGGTCCTACCTTTCACTTGCGTCGCTTTCTTCCCGTTTCATGCTTTCCAGTCGTTGACTCTTTCTTTCCGTTGGCGTCGCCTTACTTTCCATTTCCCGGCTTTTCTCTTGCGTCACCTTTCTTACTCCGTCGCCTTTCTTCCCCGTTTCCTACTTTCCCTTGCGTCGCCTTTCTTCCCTTGGTCGCCTTATTTCCCCTCCTGTGTCGTAATATTAAAATTACAATGCTTTCCCTTGAGTCGCATTTCTTCACTTTTCGGCTTTCTTACGTTCCGGCTCTTCCCATGCGACGCCCTTCCCTTCCCGTGCGGTCGCCCATTCTTCCGTTCCTGCTTTACCTTGCGTCACCATCTTCCCTTGCGGCGTTAATTCTTTCCCGTTCGTCGCTCTCTTTGTCCCGTTCTTCCCTTGGCGTCCCGTTTTCTTCCGTTACTATTTCCCCTTGCGTCGGCACTTTCTTTTCGTCTGCGTGCCTTTCTTCCCGTTCCTGCTTCCTTGCGTCGATTTGTCCCCTTCCATCGCCTTTCTTCCCTTCCGCTCGCCTTTCTTCCGTTCCGCTTTCCCTTGCGTGCTTCCTTCCACTTGCGTCACCTTATTTCCGTTGCGTCGCCTTTATTCCCCCCCCCCGTTCCTGCTTTCCCCTTGCGTCGCCTTTCTTCCCCTGTGCGTCGCCTTTTCTCCCTTTGCGTGGGCTTTCTTCCCTTGCATCTCCTTTCTTACCGTCCCTCCTTTCCCTTGCAACGACTTTCTTCCCCTTCCTGCTTACCCTTGCTTCGCCTTTCTTCTCGTTCCTGCTTTCCCTTCTGACGCCTTACCTCCCGTTTCTGCTTTCCCTTGCGTCGCCTTTCTTCCCTTGCTTCGCCTTTCTTCCCTTGCGTCGCCTTTCTTCCCGTTCCTGCTTTCCCTAGCATCGCCTTTCTTCCGTCGCATCGCCTTTCTTCCCTTTCCCGCTTTCCCTTGCGTCGCCTTTCCTCCCTTGCGTCGCCTTTCTTCTTGTTCCTGCTTCCCTAGCATCGCTTTCTTCCGTCGCATGCCTTTCTTCCGTCCCGCTTTCCCTTGCGCGCCCTTTCTTCCCTTGCGTCTCCTTTCTTCCCGTTCATGCTTTCCCTTGCGTCGCCATTCTTCTCATTCCAGCTTGCCCTTGCGTCGTCTTGCTTCCCTTGCGACGCCTTTCTTCCCTTGCTCCGTCTTTCTTGCCTTGCGTCGCCTTTCTTCCCGTTCATGCTTTCCCTTGCATCGCCTTGCTTCTCTTGCGTCGCCTTCCTTCACTTGCGTCGCCTTTCTTCCCGTTCATGCTTTCCCTTGTGTTGCCTTTCTTCCGTTGCGTCGCCTTACTTTCCATTCCAGCTTTCTCTTGCGTCGCCTTTATTACCTTCCGTCGCCTTTCTTCCCGTTCCTACTTTCCCTTGCGTCGCCTTTCTTCCCTTGCGTCGCCTCTCTTCTCGTTCCTGCTTTCCCTTGCGTCGCCTTTCTTCCCTTGCGTCGCCTTTCTTACCGTTCCTGCTTTCCCTTGCGTCGCCTTTCTTCCCGTTTCTGCTTTCCCGTGCGTACAGTTTCTTCCCTAGCGTGGCCTTTCTTACAGTTCCGGCTTTCCCTTGCGCCGCCTTTCTTCCCTTGCGTAGGCTTTCTTCCCTTGCGTCTCCATTCTTACCGTCCCTCCTTTCCCTTGCAACGCCTTTCTTCCCCTTCCTGCTTACCCTTTCTTCGCCTTTCTTCTCGTTCCTGCTTTCCCTTGCGTCGCCTTTCTTCCCTTGCGTCGCCTTTCTTACCATCCCTCCTTTCCCTTGCGTCGCCTTTCTTCCCGTTTCTTTCCCGTGCGTTACGTTTCTTCCCTAGCGTGGCCTTTCTTTCGGTTTC